>MU161358.1:19497-33315 GCA_015888305.1 Antheraea pernyi | reverse complement strand
AAAGTTCTTTATAGCATTTCAAATACTGTCTCACATTACTTTGTTAATTACTTGTAGCTCAGCCTTGGTACTTGCTTTTAGGTGTTGTGGAGTTACTACCATGAGCAGAGTAATCATGACCCGCAAGGCCACAGCACAGGATACAGAAAACAAGCTAAAATTAGCCCTAACTGAACTAAAAGCGTCTCAAGTCCTGTGTCAACAGTTACTGCTGGAACGTGAAGACAGTGAAATTGAAGTGAAAAAATTATTGACAAAAATACACAATTAAAAAGTGAACTAGCTGAGTTGCACATTGAGTTGATGGACACACTTGCTCAGCGTGATGAACTGCAAGGGGTATTAACATCATTAAATCACTGCAGTAACACCCATGAGCAAACTCTGAATCATATTTATAAATTAGAACATGAACTAAATAACTCCCAGAAAGTAATTAGTGATTTGGAGTTACAAGTACATTACCCAAAAAAAGATCAAACAGAGATTCTTTTCCATGACTTAATAGACAGTAGTCCTAAACCAACTCATACTCAGCAAAACGCTTGTCCTGTCATGAGTAGTCATAATAAGTTAAAGAAATATATTAAGATAAATAAATTAATAAATAAGTATAGTAAAAAAATCAAATATAGAAAAATAAAGCAGTCAATTGCTGTTTTAGCTAGGGAAAAACTATTTTTAAGGGGGAAATTAGATGAGTTAACATCTATTTCTTTAAAAAATCAAAATAGATACAGCAGTGACATACAGCGCTTACAGGCTGATCTAAAAATTAAAGATAGTTATATCAGATCATTATGTTCCAAAAATGAATGTTCACAAAATCAGCTAAGTGAACACTTGGTGTCAGTTGAGGAATTGATGGAGTCAGTTGCGGGGAAGGTGGAGGAGGTTGAGTCGCTCAGCAAACATTGTGTGTTGAGTGATTATGATCATCCTGGGTTTCTGTGTAGCATGAAATCACCAGTGATTAATGTAGCACAGGAATCAATTCCTGTACTGTCTCTGTCCTCTATAATGCCTCATTCCTCATCAAACACATGTAAACTAGACACAGAACATATTCAAAAGACAGTTTTTACAAATAATAATAAGAAATTTATGTATCATAATCAATTGCATGGGAATGCTGATGTCACAGCTGTAAAAAGAACATTGGTTTTTAGTGATGGAATAGGTAAGGGTATGGGGTTGATGCTGTCACAGTATCTAAAAGGTGACATTATTAATCATTGTATGCCAGGTGTCTCTCTTAGTCAAATAGTAGAAAAATTAATGAACACAGACTTTGACAAAAATTGTAATATTGTAATATTAATAGGTAACAGTTTCAACATAAAAAGGAATGATTTATATAAGTTATCAGAAAAACTGTTATTATTGGACGTAGGGAAAATAATGCTGTGTGCTTTCCCTTATTCAGTGTCTTTAAAAGTAAATAATAACAATATTCACTTTTTAAACAATTGTTTATATAATCTGACATGTTGTCATAGTGACAAGTTTTTATTTTTTGATATTAATAAGTTTATTAATAATTTTATATTGACTAGGGAAAATTTATTTCTTCCCAAAAAATATAAACGGGAAATAGCTACATTGATAGCATATAACATAAATAGGTTAGATGACTCAGCAGTATCATGTAGTTTACCTAATGATGCTGCGAATAATTATTTAAACAAATAAGTAAGACAAAGGAGCAGCATTACATCTCATTATATCACCAAAATATTAATCGCTTCTCCGGCAAAATATTAGATATAGATCTATTGTTAAACAAAGAGAGACTAGATATATTATGTTTCACAGAAACTTGGCTTAAGCCGGATAAAATGTTATTTCATGTACCTTCTTTTTCTATTGCCAGTGTATTTAATCGAACAATCACTGCCGGTGGTGGTTGTATTATATTATTTAAAAATAATTTAAAATTGAAAGACCGAAAAGATATATGTAGTCTCTCAATTGACCGGGTTTGTGAAGTGGCCTGTGCAGAGATGGATAAATTAATTATCTTATGTGTTTATAGACCACCATCATCAAATTTTTCTCAATTTTTACAAAAGATGGAGGACATTTTAATAAGAATAACCAATACCAAAAAACGAGTTTTAGTTTGTGGTGACTTTAATATAGATATTTTGAGTACGTCGCCAGAGGTCACTATGTTCACATCATTATTCAGGTCATTTAACCTGGATCCTCTCTTTAATGAGCCAACTAGAACTACATCTCAGACTGCATCTTGCATAGACAACATTTTCACTGATTTTGAAACCATTGGCGGTAGTATTATTACTGGGATACGGTCTGATCATAAAGGACTACTTGTTAAAATAAATTGTGACAAACAAAGTGTTAATTGTAAGAAAACAACTAGACTTACATCCAAAAGTAGATTAGATCATTTAAATTACAACATTGTAGAAAGATTATCTACGAAGATTTTTAATAAAGAAGATCCAAATGAGGATTATGATGGCTTGTTTGACATCATAAGGACTGAATTTAATAAACACTGCCCAAGAAAAGTTATTAGTGTAAAACAAAAAAATAGTTTTAGTGAATGGGCTACCTTGGGAATTAAAAAAAGTAGAGATAGACTATACGATCTGTATTATAGGAGATCATTAACTAGCAATGAATCCTTTCATGCATATGTCAGAAATTATTCAAAAATTTTTAAGCGTGTCTGTGTAACTGCTAAAGCTAAATTTTTAAGCAATAAAGTTCTTGGATCTAGTAATAAGACCAAGACTGTCTGGCATATTATAAATAAAGAATTAGGAAAATCCAAAATTACTGATAATTCGCATAATTTGAATGTTGACGGAGTACATATTTCAAACAGTTCAGAGGTAGTAACTGTTTTCCAAGATTATTTCACTAACATACCTTTACAGGTAACAAAAAATATTACTTCATCAGCCCAAGGTGCGGTATCGTTACTAAAAAATCTGAGTGCACCTATAAATTCAAAATTTAATTTCACATCTATTAGTGCAGATGAAATAATAAGGACTTTTAAACTCTTAAACATGAAACATACCGAAGATATCTGGGGAATGTCGGTAATAGTAGTACAGTCCTTAATTATTAATATTTCATCATATTTGGCTAATATATTTAATCAGTGTATAGCAAAAGGAACCTTCCCCGATTTAATGAAAATAAGTAAAATGGTTCCTTTATTTAAATCAGGCTGTAGGAGTAATCTTGGAAATTATAGACCAATTTCTGTACTGCCGTCCTTAAGCAAAATTTTCGAGAAGATTATGCTTAAACAATTATTAGGATATTTTAAAGCGCAAAAGATTCTGGATGGTCGACAGTTTGGTTTCACAAAATCAAAATCAACTACTGACGCTGGTGCAACGTTACTAAGTCATATTTTTCGAGCTTGGGAGGGATCGCAGGATGCAATTGGTGTGTTTTGTGATCTGTCTAAGGCTTTTGACTGCGTTGACCATAGTACCCTTATTTTGAAATTAAAACACTATGGTGTTTGTGGAGCTTCTCTCGACCTTCTAGTGTCCTATTTAGAAGATCGTTGTCACAAAGTTAGTGTAGACGGGGTTACGTCAGCTGGATCACTGACTCAAATTGGCGTCCCACAGGGTTCTATTTTAGGGCCATTTTTGTTCTTAGTATATATAAATGATCTACCGCTAGTGGTTGATAACTGTGCTGACATGGTTCTTTTCGCGGACGACACTTCAATTATATTTAAGGTAAAAAGAATAGATTCAGAGCTTAGTTATCTAAATAATACTTTAAATAAAATTTCCGACTGGTTTGCGTTAAATAATCTATTGCTTAATGCCAACAAAACAAAATGTATAAGATTTACCTTGCCTAATGTTCGGTTTACTAATAGTAGAATCGAGATCGATGGGAATCTAGTAGGCTTAGTTGACGATACTGTGTTCTTGGGTATTACACTTGATTCAAAGTTACAATGGGGTCCTCACGTAAAAAAATTGGCGGGAAGACTAAGTTCTGCTGCATTCGCAGTTAGAAAGATTCGCCAGCTAACAGATATTGCCACTGCTAGGATTGTCTACTTCGCTTACTTCCACAGCTTAATGTCTTATGGTATTTTGTTGTGGGGTACAGCAGCTGAGGTGGACACCATATTCCTATTACAAAAACGAGCAGTTCGAGCAATTTATAATATGAGGCCTCGCGAATCATTAAAGACTAAGTTTCAGGAATTCGGTATCTTAACTCTGCCCTCCCAATATATTCTAGATAATTTAATGTATGTCCGCAAAAATTCAGATATGTTGGATCTAGTAAAAGACCAGCATAATTTAAATACTAGAAACAGCAACAAATTGGTCATTCCATGCTTCAGGCTCACTAAATCCAAAAACAGTTTTTTAGGTAATAGTGTTAAGTTTTATAATAAAGTCCCAAAACACATTACCGATTTGCCTGATAGTGAGTTCAAGAACCATGTCAAGCGGGTTTTAATATCTAAAGGCTATTATAGGGTGGATCAATACGTGAATGATTGTGACGTCTGGAAATGACGCCGCTCTCTGTGCATCCACTAATAACGAATGTGAATATTTATATTACTATAGAAATATATGACATGAAAAAATAAACCAGATCGAGTTTCTTGCCGGTTCTTCTCGATGACTGGGCTGTTTTCCGAACCGGTAGTAGCTTTGACGTTCATAAGCGCCTTCTCAGGGCCTAAATTGAATAAAGGATATTTTGATTTTGATTTTGATTTTGTTTGCCTCCTATGATATAAAAAAATGCACTTGATTATGTTAGTCTATGTACTAAATGGTCATAAGATATTTCTTTAAAAAAATTAACGCATAACTCTAAATATATGTAATACAGTTTTCATTTTCTTTCAGACTGAAGATCGAACTGAACACACCTTAAAAAATAAGAATAACAATGTTTTAAAAATATTTTTTTTTTGTTAAATTCCTCTAAAAATACTGATAAAATTTTATTTAATAAGTGAATTATATGAATAGAAATAAAAGAAAAATGGTACTTTTTTGCTAAAGATTATGCAGTGTTTTATGTTAGCGTTGTATTTTATTGAGTTTAAGTTTAAGCTGCAAATATTTCTTCTCTGAAATGATAATCTTTATATATATAATTCTTCGGTGTGTATGTATGTGACTGAAATCCTCCTAAACAGCTGAACAGATGATTTTTTTGTGTGTGTTCAGGTGAATTCAAAAATAGTTTGAATTCATATTTTGACCCAGTAGATAGCATTGCGGTCTAATTCTTGGATCTTTTTTTTATCAGGTCAGACACATATTTTGATAGTAGGGTGCAATAACTGGGCTCGATAACCATAACCATACGCATTGATGTATCGAGTTCCGGAATCAGCTGACATGTCCTAGTTCTAATTAATGTTGTAAATGCCAAAGTGAGTTTGTTTATTAGACTTGAGACCGCATTGATCCTCATGAAATTTTGCATGCACGTTCTTAGGGACATATAAAAATATATAAAAAATACTGTTCCCGAGATTTTTTACACGAAAGAGAACATATTATGTAAAACGCTTATATTATTTTGGCTTCTATACCAAATTGAAATCCGTACAGCAGTAAGATTGTAGTTGATGGAAAACATTCAAACAAACATAATCTCAATTAATTTTCCAAAGATAAAAGACTTATTGTTTTGTTTGTAATGGATGAATTCAAAAACTACGTAACCGATTTTAAAAGTTCTTTCACCTGTATAATATAAAACGATATTACCAACCAAGAATATGCGATGCACCTTATTTACAAATTGTATATTGACGCGAGCATAATAATAAATATTTTAGACTAGTTAATACCCGTGAGTTCATCTACGTTATTTATTATTTAACAATATATTTTATGTACAGAGTAAAAAAACAAAATGGAAGCAATAATATACTTTTTTCTCGTTGAACGCTTAAACGTTTCTAAATATCGTAATTTCTTATAACTTTAATAACTTTGTATTAAACGAAGACATTGAGAATTGGAATGTTTTAGATGCAATTTAACTAGTAGTTTTTACGTGCTACATGCACATAGGTAGACCTCTATCAGTTTATTTATGAAGATTCGCTTGTGACTTGTACCATACAGTACGCAGTATGAGGTGTTATTATGTAAATGATGAGAGCTCGGTTTCGGCTGAGTCAATACACCATGGAAGGTAATTGGCGACACGTCCATATTCCGGCAGTGACGCCTTCGTACGGCTGTGAAAATATCGATAGATGACCTTTATCGATTAAATTATTAAATAAATAAAATGTATTCTCTTATAATGCCATGGTTGAGACAATGTTCAGGGCAATTGGTATCGTAAGTCAATTTTAAAATGTTTAAGGCGAGGTTGTTATTTTTATAGCATTAAATCATCAATTAAGATAACGCTCTTTGTATGTCAATAGTTAATCGATTTACTGACCTATAATTATGTATTTACATATATTTGTATACATACCTACGTTATTTATGTTATTATTTCTTTTGGCTAGGATTTCGTTTCCTTGAAAATAGTTTTTTTTTCATGCAAACCACGTATATTATCAATTAATTATTTTCTTTAATTGTAATTAAATAAGTAATGGGTGTAAGGGGTGTCGAAGAGCATCTAAGATTTGAGACATCCAAGCCAACCTCACCTGCACGTGATGCACCCTGCTGAATAACGAACGAGGCAATGGCGAAAGCGGGGTGGTAAGGTTTTACAGCCCGACTGGGTCGCAACCATGTATATGGCGAAAAAGCCTGTCATAGTGATTCGCTTCTGCGGGTCGCGTTTCAGGATCAGCCTGTGTATATCCAGTTTTTCGCAGGCCGGCATGACAGCGGCGACCGGCGATGGGCAGTGTGTCACTCGGTGGTTGCCATTGTTTTTGGATTGTACTGTGCTTACCATCAGGCGCAGTGCAGTCATTTTGCTGTGCTACAATAAAAAAAAAACTATGTACTATTCTCCTTCCATAACCCGCTTGTCAATTTTAAGATACCCCTTTTTAAATTGATCATTTTTCCTTAGCCACTCAGGAAAAGTATAATGGTTATGTAACCCAGATAATGTTCTTAAAAATTCCCTAAGTATATACTTCTAGTAAAAGTTTCATTAAAATCATTTCAACTATATCAGAGATTAGCCCGGACAAATACGAGGCACTCCAATTTCATGTATATATATGTAGTATAGATTTATTTATTTGATTTCTGATATCAGCTTAAAAGGAGATTTCGCCACTATTATTATTTAATATGCGTTTGGCCGTTACTAAAGTTTTATACAGTTGTTATTAAAAAGTGTAAAAACGGGCAAGAGTGTTAGGTTAAGATCTTCGGAGGCCCTAACTAATATAAATGTGTATCTGAGTTTTTTAAGTTTGTCATACTCTCACGCCTTAACTTCTCAACCAATCGTCATATTTTCCATACATATTACCAAAAGGACATAAATTGCTTCTTATTAAAAAAAAATCATTTTTCCTGAAGGAGTCTAGATTTATTCGAGCGAAACCGCGTGCAAAAGTTAGTGAGTACACTAAATGATGTCCTGGTACTGTTGGTAAAATACAAATAAGGACTATGGTATTTTTAATGGTCTTACCTTTACTAATAAGAATACAAAAATACAGTTAACAGCAAGTGGCTTGTCTCTCAGTGTTTCATAAGTTACACTTTGGAGAGTGTGCACAGGAATTACATGATTTAATTCCACCGTCCCCATTCCATCAGAGGACGACCAGACGCCGTGAGGGTTTCCACCCTTATGTAGTTGATAATCCTGAGATTCGTACGAAGCGATTTGCTTCCACATTTATTATACGTACGGCTAAGGTCTGGAATTCACTCCCGGCGTCTGACTTCCCGTCATCATACGACTTGGGAGTGTTTAAGAGTAGAGTGAACAAGCATTTAGAAGGTAAGCGCGATCCATCGTCACTTACCATCAGGTGAGATTGTGGCTAAGCGCGTACCTGTAAAATATAAAAAAAGAAAAAAAAAGTTAACTGTGAGAGTTCCAGGTTGAGTGCCTTTCTTGTTGCGAAAGATGTGTTTACTTTGCATATATTGTATATAAAACAGGAACTAGCGGGAGCTTTCAGATATTTTGAGATAACGCTTAGATGTACATTTGTTCCATCGCAATTAAATCGAGAAATCTTCGCAGTCTTAACGTTCACCCGGTGACGTCACTACACGATTCAAGAGACACCAAAGCAATTTAATCAGAGTTGTGCGCAGTGACAGCTTTCCTGAATTATAACCCAGCGATCTAATCGTGTGACCGATAGTGCTGTTACACTATTGTTTATCTAATAAAATATATCGATAAATTATTATAACTTGATTCAGAGAAAGAAGAATAACGATATCGAGATAATTATAAAAGTTAAAATGTAAAGAAATGACTTATTATTTTATTATTGTAATAAATAGTAGGTATATGGTAAAATCGATTTTGTGTATTTGTTTTCATATACTAAATAATTTTTGACGCCAAACTCACCTCATGATAAATGACAACGTGGTCCAAGATGGTGTGGCTACTGGAACACACCCATAGGTGCTTTGCAATAGATTTTCAAATTGAGGAGGGTAGCTGGAAAAGCGGTAGTTTTTGTAGGTGGTAGAGCCACGCTGAAGCTATTACTGGTTTCAGTATGAATGGGTCAGCTCGCCCGGGGTACTAACCTCTCATAAAAAAAACTGACGTGAAGTAATAGTGCTTGTATTGTTGCGTTTCGTTCAGTCAGTGATATTAATAAACGTATTTATTACAATAGTTACATAATAATTATAATGCAAACGCCTAAAAGTCTCATCCCTTGGAAAGGAACGAACATAATTAGAATGCTACATATTAGCAATGTCGACCTTTAAAAATCCAAAAAAATCCCGTTCGTATATGTGTTAGGGTAAGATTTCTTAATGTTTTCTTTCACAGTCAGTGGACAGTGTTTTTTCTTTAATTATAAAATCAATTTAAATTAAATAATAATGTATGTCAGTTCCGGTAAATGACTGATACACGTCGAGGTTCGAACCAGAGGACATCGATTCGATAATCCGCCGATCAAACCACTCTACCATTCTGATTAATCTTAATAAATGGTAATATTATAAATAGTGTATTTCCCCAGTAATCCATAACTATCATGGTGACATTTTCTCAAATAGCATGACATCACTCTGATCCAAGAATAAAGGTCACATGCATTCTTATTAAAACGGCATTTGTATCATTCTCATATTTAAGTTTGCGTAATACGATATCGAATTAGCTCTATAATCACTAAAAAATGACAGACGAGAATTAACTTAATACCAAAGTTCATAAAGTAAATTATCATTTAATTATATATGTGTTTTTACTACAAAACCACTCTAAGATACTTGTAGTAAGATTTTTTTATACAGAAACAATTGTACTTATAGTATATATATAGTATTGAAGTAACAGTGCTTGCATTGTTGCGTTTCGTTCGGTCAGTGAGAGCGCCGGAGGACCACCTCCCCTCGCCTCTCCTCTTTCCCCTCCCTATCCCTCCCCTAACCCTTCCCCCCAAAGGGTTGCAATGCACTTGCGACTCCTCTGGTGTTGTTAGTGTCCATGGATGGTGGTGATCACTTAACATCAGGTGGGTCACCTATTCGTTTGCCAACAATGAAATAAAATAAAAAAATCATTTTGGTAGTCTAGTTGTTTGACCGGTAGAATATCAACCCGATGTCCGCAAGTTCGAATCCCGGCATGTACCAAGGAAATTTTCGAAATTCTCATACATTTACTAATTTAAATTGGAAACACTATCGGCTGACGGTGAAGGAAAACATCGTGAGGAAACTTGAACTTGAAAGATATTCTTGTAGTACTACGGTATATGGGAAAACAAACAATGGATTTCTCAAAGCTTCAAATCGCCAGTACGTCGTGGGCTGGGGTGGTGATTATACCCACATCTTCCTTGGGGAAGAGGCCTGTGGCCCTGCACTGAGTCTCTTACAAGCTGATGCTGCCTTTTTTTATATTATAGGAAGCAAGCGGACAGTTGGGTCACCTGATGTTAAATGATCACTCACCACTGTCCATAGACATTTGCAACACCAGCGGAGTTGCAAGTGCGTTGCCAACCTGTATTGGGAGAGAGGGGGAGTAAGGGAAGGGGGAAGAGGAGGGGGGGTGGGCCTCCGGCGCTCTGACTGACCGAACGAAACGCAACAATGCAAGCACTGTTAATTCATGTCGGTTTTCTGTGAGGAACAAAGGCCCACTACCGCTTTTATTTGTAACAATGCTACGGGACCCTTAATCTACAGTGGCCAACGCGTCGCGACGTGTGGTACCTAATATTCATAAAATGTTATTCACAAACTCAAACTTTTATTAATAAGGAAGTAATAAATACATATTTTTTTAATCTGTATATTATTTATCTATATCGCTTTACCTTTTGCCATTTTTAATGCCTAATGAAGCGGACTGGAATTGGCTAGTACTTTATATAAGGTTCTTGCACTTGGCCACAATTTCACCTAAAGTTAAATGACAATTTGGTTTAAAATGATAAAGACGCTAAAACTCCAGGTTTTCAATTGCAGTTGTCAGAACTCAATCAGAGGGTGGTAACTAACCAGGCGGGTTTAGAAAAACACTACCACCATGTAATGGTCTCATCACAGCAGTCCTCCAACCGAAAACCCCAGCTCATTAATAATTAACTAACCATGGAAATATAAATTCAATGGTCCTAATAACTTTAAGGTTACAAAGGTACGTCTTGGAAATTATAACCTACTTCAGCAATAAGAAGACATGCCCACTCTCAAGTAGTTTGGTATTGGGTACCTTTGAGACTACACTTTTATTTCCAATCGTGGACGTATGAATACAGTAAATAATGGCGTAAATCTTCCACGAGTATTCCTTAAGGTAGGTCCCGACGTACCTTGAGTTTGACAGTTGCTTCCTCACCTTGAATGAGGAAAAATTTCGAGGAACGTCAAGTGGAGGAGATTTTTTGCAACTAAGAATACCAATTTCCTTGACTGAGGTTGAGTGGAGTGGAGGAACGTTCGAGGAAACGTTTTAGAATATGGGTGTTAGTCTTTCATGTAGTGGCTTTTATATTTTATTCATAATTTAGTGTTATGTGACTCTATATTATTGTTCGGTTATTGTGCAAAAGTTAAGCGGATGTAAAATAATATCACGAAGCGTAAATTCTGAGATACCACAAAAAATCCCTGGAAAGTTCTAAACAGGGGCCTCCATTTTGTGAGAATATTGAAATTATCGCAAAAGACTTGTAATATGTAATATATTACTCGACAATGACAGTAGTAATCTACTAGAAGAAAGGTTAACAAAAAAGTCTTTCCATAATATATTGTTCAAGATAAGAAAGAAACAAGATATAGAAATAACCATATTGTATTTTTTCTATTAAAAATTGCAACAAATAGAACTAAGATTTGCAGAGCCGACTTCACTCCAAGTTGAGTCAGAGATGTGAAACTTATATGAAGACACTCAAAAATATCTAAATGACACTGTCAAATGTTTATTGTACTATAACGGATGTTATATTTAAGAAAATCTACATGTTCTTATGTGCACATGAAATAAAAATTGTAAAATCAATTATTCATAGTACCAGTAATATATTTCTAGACATACTATATCTTTTAAATTAATCTAATACTTATGTATGATAAAATTTACTCAGAGAATATGTATAAAAAATCTATTGAAAATGAAAAAATGTTCGTCACAATTAAATTTACCAACATTAATGACGTCAATGAAATTAAATTAATTATTTTTAATTTTCTTAACAATTTTAACGAGGTGTAAAGACGTGTTGCATGCCTATCCGTAATGGTGACAATACCGGAAAGGTTAAAAATAATAACTCTACGCCATTAATTAAAAATAGGTTACGCAATTAACAAGCCTTTTTCTGTTAATTTACTGACATCAGTTTTTTTGCATTGTAAAAAAAAACATCGGAATTATTCTACACACGAATAGCGTCAATATGACGGAGAATATTTTTAATTATTGTTAATCAACGGTGACGATCAGTGACATGTCATTTTACGTTACAGAATGTAGTATATGCTAGAATTAGATTAATCGCACCGCTCGACAAGTGAATAGTTAATTTTTTAAGCGATGAATTTAAAGACATCCTGTTTATACTTTTTAGTATATTCGTTCATTAATTTTAGTTTTCTTTACAGTATCAAGTAAGGTTTTTTTCGTTTTTTATGTCATACCAGGCAAACGAACAGGTCGGTTACGTGGTGCTAAGTGATCACCACCGTCCATAGACACTAACAACACCAGGAAAGTTGTAAGTGCGTTGGCAGCGTGTGTTTGGGGTAGGTTAGGAAGGGGGGAGAGGAGAGGGGACAACCATATCGCATTTACTCAGCGGAGAGTTAGGATGTCTCATTTCGACTAACTACTACTACCATACATAAAGTGGATAAACTCGATACACTGACTCTTTTTAGTTATTTTTAGTTTAATGCAAGCACTGTTACATCACGTCGGTGTTTCTGTGGGTCGGGTAGTAGTACCCCGGGCGAGCCGACCCATTCATGCTGAAACCAATAATAGCTTCAGCGTGGCTGTACCACCTGCTTAGTATAAAGTAAGTTAGTAAGGAATGCTCTTTAACATTTGACCAGCATCTATCAATGAATAGCGATCTAAAACTAGATTGAAGAAATACAACATAGTCGCTCTTATTACAAAAAGGTTAAATAGGCGTTGAACATGTGTTTAAAAATGTTTGATTACAAAAGTGTCTTACAGTTTAAAGATAGACACCGTTTAAATTAAACACTAACACTGCATAACGCGTGTCTAAGTTGACAGTTTTCATTTTATTTCGTAGCATTGGTGTAGGGTTTATATATATATTAATGTTTCGTGGCTATAAATAATTACATTTATTATAACATGTGTTCAACAAGGCTTAACAATTTTAAATGAGTATTTAAAATTTTTGTAGAACTCGTGTTCATTTTATGGCTTTGTAATAAGACCGAGTATCTTTAGTAAAGTCCAGATCCAGGCTTACCTTGTTCTTAATAAAAATGAAATAAAAGGACTTTTTACTAATGTCATTGAATCAAGTATCAGAAGTAGGCCTTATTTGTATTATCATATATTATCATTACATAATATAAAATGAAGTTCTCTACCGCGTCTGTCTGTCTGTCTGTTCGCGATAAACTCAAAAACTACTGAACGGATCTTCATGCGGTTTTCACCAGTGCATAAAGTGATTTACGAGGAACATTTTGTTATATAATTTGTCAAGGATTGTTTTATAATCAGGGCGGGACAACGTCTGCCGGGCCCGCTAGTTTATTATAAATCTGTTAGTATTTTTGTTGAACGCTTCTTGTCCTAAAGATAATGAATATTTATAAAGTACGTTTGGCTAACTAACACCCTCATATTCATAATCTTATAGGAGTATTCTGTGAGATGTTTTTAAAGGGCAGAACACGCGATACAGTGACACAAAATCTTACATCACTGCGACAACATTACTCATATCACCTCCACACACGTGCACGCATACACGCTTACACATGCAGGTGGAAGGGTTATCTTTTTCCCTTATCAAACTGAAATAGTTTAGAATATTATCCGATACGAAATATATATGAGTTGTTGAGTTATGTATGCTTGGTACACATATATATTTCAACAACTCATATATGTATGAATAGTTAGCTTAGCTTAGGTTAGCTCACATAGGTCACGAATTGCATGTATCAG
>MU161356.1:16225-33410 GCA_015888305.1 Antheraea pernyi | reverse complement strand
TACATTCATCAAAAAAGTCTAAGCAACATGTACTAATTTAAATATTAGGATGGTTCTTCTCATTATAACGTTGTATTTTATTTTTAAAATAATATCTTTAGGGTTCTATGATGTAAAAATAACAGCTGTTGTCTTTATAAGTTCTTTTAATAACAGTAATGAACAATATTAGAATATACTGTAGAAACTAAGATACATAAGAAGCTAAACTTTTTTCTTACAAAATGAAATTTCTAAAGAATATGTATTTATTGTGAAAGAATAGAACAATTTAATACAAAGTATGGTCTCCTCTGCTATTCAGAACTTGTCGGCAACGATTATTCATTGAATGAATGAGACTGTTTATGTCATCTTGCGGTATTCGCTCCCAATGGAATTGTAGCAAATCCTTCAGCTGTTGGGTTGTTGTCGCTCCATCCAAGTCCTTCAAAACACGTCTCTGGAGCATGTCCCATGCGTGCTCGATGGGGTTGAGATCCGGGTATTGCCCTGGCCTGCACAATCGGCAGATCTCAACCCCATCGAGCACGCATGGGACATGCTCCAGAGACGTGTTTTAAAGGACTTTGATGGAGCGACAACAACCCAACAGCTGAAGGATTTCCTACAATTGCATTGGGAGCGAATACCGCAAGATGACATAAACAGTCTCATTAATTCAATGAATAATCGTTGCGACAAGTTCTGAATAGCAGAGGAGACCATACTTTATATTAAATTCTTTTATTCTTTCACAATAAATACATTTTCTTTAGAAATTTCATTTTGTAAGAAAAAGTTTAGTTTCTTGTGTATCTTAGTTTCTACAGTATATTCTAATATTGTTCATTTCTGTTATTAAAAGAACTTATAAAGACAACAGCTATTATTTTTACATCATAGAACACTAAAGATATTATTTTAAAAATAAAATACAACGTTATAATGTGAAGAACCATCCTAAAATTTAAATTAGGACATGTTGCTTAGACTTTTTTGATGAGTGTATAAATAACTTTAAAATTCAATTGCACCACTATTTATTTGAGAAACAAGAGGCACAGTGTTCGTGATTTTACAATTTTTATTTATAATTAACTTTTGCTGTGTGTATACATTTTTATTACTATTATTGTCATTGTTATATATTTGTACGTATGTATGTATATATATGTGTGTATGTTTATTTATGTTACATTCGTATTTTTTTTATTTATATATGTATTTATTTATCCATTTTTCTTTTGTTTTTTCTATATGCATTTTATATGCACTACCTACAAAAGTTTTTGATTGACATCAATACCGCCTAGTTAGCTGGAAGAAAATGCCTCATGGCATTAAGCTCACCACTGTACAAAACTAAAGTGCAATAAAGTATTCGTTCATTCATTCCTTAATTCGTCAACGTACGTGATTTTTTTTCTACTTTTTATAAATACACCTACAATGCATATGTAACAAATATAAATCTTCAGATAGAAACCTTCTAATTGATTATGAAAATCTAAATTTAGATGAACTAAGTGAACATACAGACGGGCACGAAACGCGATTTTTTTTTATTCAAATTTGGATGTGAGAGCCTGTTAGACTTTCATAAATTCACCGTGAAATTGCAAACAGAGTGGATATACTTTTTTATGTGATAAATTCTTTATAAATTTTGTGCTACGCTACGCCATCCTTTTTCTCTAAATATTTGGCTTATAACTAATTTCATTAAAATACTGTTAGTCCTTTAGGTTACTCAATAAATAAACATTAAAACGAACCTTCGTGTATATAATATTTATTAAATTAGGTTACAGAAATGTAAAAGAAAAATTACATTTCATTGTAAATATTTCATTTATGACTTAAGACTTTCACTTATCGGCACACAAGCCTCTTTATCGTTTAGCATATACCCATCTTTACAGATGCATCCCCGTCTACAATGCAGAATCTCTTCATTATGTTGGTGTAATTGGGAGCAATAATTATTCTCGCATCCACGATCCATACAATACGAAAATATTTCATTTTCACCACATGTCGGACGAGCTAGTAAACAAAATGAAAATTTAAATCAACTCCATGGAAATTAACATCACTGGAAATATTAAACTAATATTTTTTAAAGTAATGTCACATAATAATACTATGTCGTGAAAATAAACATAATTATAGAATATTTTGTGTGAATTGATATATACGTTTTTATATAGGCAAATTATTAAGTTAGTATATATTATAGTACAGGTTTATGATTACACTAGCTTGTAGCCGCACGATCGCTCGTATCAATATACATGTGATCTATTCCTCGAGAACATTTTTTTTGTATATAAAAAGTACCCCTATGTCCTTTTCTATACCAGTGACAACTTCTATAGAAAATTTCATATCGAGGCATGTGTAACAGACAAATAAACGAACTGACAATATTCACATTGATAGATGTAATATTAATAACATCAAATTACAGAAATTTAAAAGAAAACATATATGTGATTATTTATAATACGTTTAAGACTTACGACATTCGTTTATCGGCACACAAACGCCTTGATCGTTTCGCAAATATCCATCTTTACAGATGCATCCCTTCATACAATACAAAGGATCGATGCACATAGTATATTCTTCTAATTGAGAACAATGTTTCTTTCCGCATCCACCATTCACACAATGCGATACTATTTCATTCTCAGTACATGTTGGAGTAGCTAGTAAACAAATTTTAATTTAAATCAATGCCAGCGAAAGAAACAACACTGAATATTAAACACATATTTTAGAAGTTATACTTCTTTTGGCGCGTTAGGCAAAAATGATGAGAGTAAATTTTTACGATGGGCACGCACACCGTCACGAAAAACCGACACCCTGAAGTTAGCTATAGTCAAATTTTTCTATTGTTAATGTCGTTTTTTCTACAAACGTAGAATAAGGCGAAAAATAAAAATTTTGAAAAGTTTTTATCTTGTTACGCCAAAGAAGTACAACTTCTAACGCGTGTATATAAGTACACACAAACTTTTTTCTATGTATCACGCAAATCACGTCGTAAATGTAAAAAATAATTATAGTGTTGTTTGTGTACAATTGTATATATATAACCTTTTACAGGCAAATGATAAAGTTTTAAAAATGATTCGTCGTTTGTTCTTTTCTTACAATAGCTTTCACCTGCAGTTTCGCGTTAATAAACATTTTTCTAAAAAAAAAATGTTCCAAGTGTCTAGGAATAAGTATAGAGAAATAGGAAGTTAAAAAAACAACCCGGCGCACTTGTATAAAGGTTTTAACGAAATTGAAGGAAATGAAAGTGGTTTGTAAGGAAAGCGAAAAGTAATCCACCACCCTTTCTATCTGCTCCGGTAGGGGCATGGCCTATAGGTAAATACATAGATAAAACTTTGTGAAAATCAATACAACCCATTATCATAAATACGTTATAAGCGTAAATAACCATTTAATATCATTTATTGAAGCTTAAGATATAAAATTAAACATTAATGAGATATGAAATTAAACATTAATTACTAAAAATAACTTTATACATCAATTCTTCTTCTTCTTCTTACCCTTATCCCACATAATTATATTCAGCATGAATGGGTCTGCTCGCCCGGGGTAGTACCACCGTCTCACAGAAAACCGACGAGAAGTAACAGAGCTTGCATTGTTGCGTTTCGTTCGGTCAGTGAGAGCGCCGGAGACCCACCTCCCTTTCCCTTCTACTTTTCCTTGCCTTCCTCCCCCCTCCCCCAAACACAGGCTGGCAACGCACTTGCGACTCCCCTGAGATTGCTGTTCGTTTGCCTACTAAGATATAAAAAAAAACATAAGTAGGGTCGGTACAACATGTTTCTCATGTTGTGGTATATGATTTGGCTTAATGTTTACGATCGGCCGCCTGCCTGACATCAACCTTCCTTGGAATTATTTTGTTGTACCACTGTATTTATGATTATTATTATATAGTTACGAAGTCTTATGGGCTCTTTTTGCCTTACAATTTTTCGTTCCGGTTAAAAACGAAGTTCTTCAAGATTATGGTTTGCTTGTTATATTGCCATTTTTATGTAACAGAAAACTAGCCAACTTTAGACTATTCCCGAGGACTGCATTTTCTGCTTTCTTTAGGGTTCGTGGTTTCACAGTTTTCTCAGTAATAGTAATATAATATTAGATGTAATAAACCATTATAAAAATATAAAATATGAAAACTATAATAGAAAAATTAAAGCATATAAAATTACATGATAGCTTAAAAATATTTTATTTTACTTTATACATACATCAATTATGACCATAATATTTTTATCGCTCGGTAGCATTCGAACTTAGAACTTCAACTTCAACTTTTTTATATTGGCATCTACTACTACTACTACTACTACTTATAGCCTAAAGTTACCTTGGAAAGGCGTTATCATTGCAATATAATTTGCATGTTCAGAAGGCGTTGTTGTAGTGTCAATGTTTTTCATATTTTCCGTTACTGTCAGTGCTTCTCGTTTTTTTATTGATTTTGTTGTTTTGTCATATTTGCCAGTCTTTGTGTACTCTGCGATACAAATGAAAGAAACAAAATTAATCGAAATTTAAACTTAATTTGAAAAAATACACATGTAAATATTGCCTCACAATTTTTACATTTGTTGAAGCGATTATGTCTTAATTGATAGCGCATTTAGACACCGTGTCGATGGACGTAGATTCGAATCTTAGCAACTGAGTCGGAAAGTTCGGTGAAGGAAAACATAGTGACGAAGCCATAGCATGGCGGTAGTACATTTTCTAAGTTCGCCTAGCTAACTACCGCCTCAAGTTGAAAATCTGTCGCCAAACACCCGTTGATGTATTTCAGCAGCTTCACTTGAGCCAGCCCCTAGCCAGTGTTATTAAAAAAAGTTAAATACTTGTTTTAAAAAGGTTTCAAATTAACTGCTCCGTACTCGACCGAGGCAAGTTCGCGTTATCCTTTTTCGCAAGTCTAACCTAACGTAACCAAAGCGAGACAAAAGGGCAAGATGGCGAACATTTAGCGACCATGGTGCATTTAATTCGAAACCTCTATAAATCAAGTACTCAATACGTTTTAACTTTTTTGTAATAAAACCGTTCATGTTTACCATCTTAGCACAAGTCGTTATTTAACATAGGAATGCTAAAACTTATAAAGTATTTTTAAAAACTTGCATTTTTATATATAATTTATTGGAAACGTGTTGTCAATTTCGTTTTATTTAATTTTTATTTTAAGCGTTTGACCAAAATCTCGCTTATTGTGAAATGGTCTGCTCAAATACCTCGGTCCACCTAGAACTGCAGTAAGTTCTACTATACTGAACGAACCTCTAAAGCGGCACTAGCAGGTTCATACCAGATTTGGATAGGTAGGGAGAGAAGCGCGAGTAGTTAAGGTGAGTGTAAATGTACATTCGAAAGGGGCCCCTTAAACCTACACCCGTGTCACAAGTCTCGGGAACTACTCGGAGCTTCTCTTGTTGCCACGCGATGGACCCGGCACCCGCACGGTGAATCCATGGCATGCTTGCGTCTCTCTAGGACGGTAAATTAGCTAAGATTAAAGGAGGATCGACTCTCAAATGCAGCTGCCCGGGCACAATAAGTGCTTGCTGATAGATTTTCAATTTGAGGGTGTTACCTACCTAGGGATAGTCGTGGTGCTCTAGTGGTTTGACCGGTAGAATATTATTTCGATGTCCGCAGATTCGAACCCCGGCATGTACCAACGAATTTTTCGGAATTCGCGTAAATTTACTAATTTCAATTGGTAACACTATCAGCTGACAGTGAAGGAAAACATCTTAAGGACACCTGAACCTGAGAAATGTTCTTTTAGTACTACTGTATGTGGGAAAAATATAGAACTGTCGATTTCTCAGAGTTTGAAATTGCCGTGGGTTGACGTGGTGATTATGCCCATACCTTCCTTCGGGAAGTGGGTTCTCTGCAGTGGGTCTCTTACTGACTGATGATAACCTAGCTAGGCGGTCTTATGAAAAGCGTTACGGATATCATATTGTTTCGTCACGATATTCTCCTTCATCGAAATCTCGGGTTCATTCCTAAGGTGTTTACGTCAATCGACGTGTATCGGAACGCGCTTACCACTGAGCCATATCCGCATTTGTGGTATCGCTATGTATGTAGTATGTACTGCTTATACACTGGTATACTACTTGCAGTTCGTCATATCCAATGATTATATATAAATGCTTTCAGTGTTAAATGTTTTATTATAAAAAAGGTAATGCAGATTTCATAGGCTTTAAAAAAATGCAAAATTAACATCATTACATTTATATAATTAGAATTTATATTAAAACTAATTTTACGTGCGACTCCACACGCATTTGTTATTCAGCGTTTACTTTTGTTTCACAATTTGATTTTTATTTATTCTTTAAGATTTCTAATTTTTTTTAGGCAAACTAACAGGCGGGTCACCTTATGGTAAGTGGTCACCGCCGTCTATAGACACTACCAACACCAAGGAAGTCGCAAGTGCGTTGCCAGCCTATTTTTTAGGGAAGGGAGGAGTGGGGAAGCGTTAGAAGGAAGCGGAGATGGGCCTCCAGAGCTCTCACTGACCGAACGAAATGCAAAAATGAAGGCACTGTTACTTCATATCGGCTTTTTGTGAGAGGGTACTAACCCGGGCGACCCAACCTATTCATACTGAAACCAGTAGCAGCTTCAGCGTGGCTCTACCACCTACAAATATATTAAAACTTTTTGCGGCCTACATATTCCGAAATTACATAATATAATTACCTCATATTTCGAAATTTTATTTTTCATTTTATTCAGTGGAAAATAAATAATGGTTAAAACTTTAGAAATTATATTTTAAAATTTGTTTAAATATCATTAAAAGTTTTTTAACAATCCACAAAATTTTACCTTTAGATGACGTTATTATTAAACTACGGTACATGTTAAGATCACATTTCGATAAAATAAGAGAGTTTTGGTCATGATAAGCATAAAATTAAAAAAAAGCTAAATATCTTAATCAACATATGAAACAAATATATGATTTAATTATAGCAAAAAAGTGTAATTTTGTTATTACCTTTTAAAGTAAAAGATTTCTTTTCAAACAATCATTTATTAAACGTACCTTCGTGTGTATAATATTTATTAAATTAGGTTACAGAAATGTAAAAGATAAATTACATTTGATTGTAAACATTTCATTTAAGACTTTCGTTTATAGACACACAAACGCCTTTATCGTTTTTCAAATATCCATCTTTACAGATGCATCCTTGTCTACAATGCAGAACCCCTCTTCGACTATTATGTGGAAATTGGGAGCTATATCTATTCTTATATCCATGATGACAACACAAATATATTTCATTTTCACCACATGTCAAATGAGCTAGTAAGCAAAATGAAAATTAAATCAATTTCATAGAAATTAGCATCACTGGAAATATCACACATATTTTTAAAGTAATGTAACATTATTGTACTATGCCGTAAACAAACATGATTAAAGCATATTTTGTGTGACTTCGTATATACGTACTTATACAGGCATGTTAGTATAATACAGGTTTATGATTACACTGGCTTGTACTCGGAGCGTCGCTCGTATCAATATACATGTGATCTATTCCTCGAAAACATTTTTTTGTATATGAAAAAAAACCCATGTTCTCTTATACCAGTGACAACTTGTATGGAAAATTTCATGATAGCTGGTTGAGTATTTGAGGCATGTAAGTGTATCAAATAAACGAACAAACCTACATTCACATACATAGATGTAATATTAATTATATCAAATTACAGATATTTAAAACTATCATTTTATTGTAAATAATACGTTTAAGACTTACGAATTTCGCTTATCGGCACACAAGCCCCTTTATCGTTTCGCAAATATCCATCTTTACAGATGCATCCCCTCACACAAAACAGAATCTCACTAAGTGTATTATGTTGGTCTAATTGGGAGCAATAATTATTCTCGCATCCACGATCCACACAATACGAAAATATTTCATTTTCACCACATGTCGAACGAGCTAGTAAACAAAATGAAAATTTAAATCAATGTCATGGAAATTAACATCACTGGAAATATTAATACTATGTCGTGAACATAAACATAAATATAGAATATTTTGTGTGAATTCATATATACGTTTTTATATAGGCAAATTATTAAGTCAGTATAGTACAGGTTTATGATTACATCTATACTTCCAGAACAATACTTTTTTATATATGAAAAGTACCCTGTGTTCTTTTCTATATTTTAATATATTTAAGAAGAACGCTGCTGTTAATTTGCGTAAACAACCAAAATACTTTTGGGATTTCTTAAAAAACTCAAAATCCAACAATAATTCAATGCCAAACGAAATGTTTTGGGATCGCGACACGGCCAAGGGTGGGCAAGAGATAGCAGATATGTTTTCAAAATATTTCCAAAAAGTTTATGAATCAACCCCTACAAACTTTACGTCACGCCAGTTATCATCACACTCTAGTATTCATTGCAACCTAGCTCCATTCCATAAATGTATAATACATGAAAGTGAAGTTTTAAATCGATTAAAATTATTAGATCCTAAAAAAGGACCGGGTCCAGACCTGTTACCACCAATTATACTTAAAAACTGTGCTCAATCCTTATATAAGCCACTGTCAAATATTTACAATATATCGCTCGATACGGGTGTATTTCCAACCAAATGGAAAGAAGCTTATGTAAGGCCTATCCCTAAGTCTGGGAAAATAGCAGATATCACTAATTACAGGCCTATATCCTTATTATCTACGTCCGGTAAGGTATTGGAATCAATTATGCATGAACGAATATTTTTTCATTTTAAATCGATAATTCATATCAATCAACATGGTTTCATGCCGAAAAGATCTACTAACACCAACTTAATCAATTATATGACAGAGGTCATAGAAGCCATTGATTGCCAAAACGAAGTTCATGCTATCTATATGGATTTTAAAAAACCTTTTGACTTGGTTAATCATAATCACCTGATATTAAAATTGGAATACCTAGGAATTCATGGTTCCTTACTTAGATGGTGCGAATCATACATTAAAAACAGATCTCAGTTAGTGATGCTTCGAGGTTTCAGGTCACAAAAGTATAATGTCCTTTCTGGCGTCCCGCAAGGCTCTCATTTAGGACCGTTGTTATTCTTAGCTTTTATAAACGACATTACTAGTATTATACATTCCAACGATCAGCTATATGCAGATGATTTAAAAATACTTAATTCAGATAAGTGTATCCACATAAAACTCACAAGAAAGAAAATGCCGACTCCAGCAGTTTATTTTTACAGACGCATCCCTTCCTACAAGAGACGGGATATTTGCATATAGCACGCTCTTCTAATTGAGAGCAATATATCTTCGGGTTTTCACCATCCGGATAAAATACTGCAAGTCCGGTTGTCGACCGCTTATATCGGCAAGACTCGAATACAGAAGACCTGTCACCTGGAACATTACGTTTTTACAAACTATTTTAATAAGATTACTCTGTTTCGCTGACATCTTACAGCTAACAATAAACGATAATCTATACTAATGTTATAAAGAGGTAAAGTTTATTAGTTTGTGAATTTGTGAGTTGTTTGTGACGTTGTGAGTTGGTGACGTTGTAGGGGGTAATCTCAGGAACTACTGGCCCAATTTGAAAAATTCTTTCAGTATTATATAGTTCGTTTATCGAGGAAGGTTATAGTCTATATATCATCACGCTACGACAAATAGGAGTGGAGAACCAATGAAGAACGTTTCAAAATCGGGGTTTTGTTCCCCTTGACAGCTTTCGCCGCGTGTTAGCGTTAACGCAAAGTGACTACTCCACGCGGACGAAGTCGAGGGCTGAGGCTAGTATGAAATAAAATAATTGGAAACAAATATAATACTCATAGGTTTCACCATAATCACATCTGATGTTGAATGACTATTTATTTTTATTTTTTTATGGTAGCACGGCAAAATGACTGCTCTGTGCCTGAGGGTAAGCATAGTACAATCCAAAAACAATAATAACTTTTGATAGAGTGAACCGATTTTAATGAAACCAAAACTAAATGTTACTCGAGGAACGCAGTACTTTATCAGTGATGCGTGTTCATACAAACAGACAGACAGACAGTCAGACAGATAGACGTTTCTAAAAATGATTGAAATGTATTTTATTACTTATTCCTAGATACCTGCAACAATTTTCTTCACAAAAATCTAAAAAATACAAAAACGTTAGATTTACATTCTTCTTATATATATATTTTTAAAGACCACTGAGTACACGTTTCTTAAATCTAAGATCATTCTAATTCTAAATGATATAACAAAATGGTGACCTTCTTGTTGAAACTTTCTAGAGTGGTTTTGTGATGTTACAGAATTTATATTCCATGCGTGTCTAATTTATTTTACTTCTGTATAATAACCAAACTATATAGGTATGATGTAAAATACGATTAATATTACGCAATATGGAGTGATATGATGCAAGATTGTATACTACATGACCGACCAAGATTTCGTCCAAACTCAAACTATAAACATAATATATATTAGACAATATCCAAATAATTAAAGGTAAATTCGTAAATAGCAGGCTTTCTCATATACACTATAGATAATATACGATGTACTATCGTGATAAATATCGTATTATGTAGTAATCATCTACCTTTGAAGCTCTTCTAAATTTTTTTAAACCTTAATACTTAATTTACCTAAATAACCTAAAAATATCGGCGTATTGTACATTTATATATAGTACATTTTTTGTAAATTAAATTTTACAGAATTAAAAAAAGAATTAAAACGTTTTATGTAAATTCATGGTTACAAATGTGGAGTGATCATGGCGGTGATGATGATGGTGAGGGTGATGGGTGGTGGTTGGTTACTGGAAATCTTCAATGAATTTTAGTTTTTTATACGAGTACTGTGATTAATTAAATAAAGGAGAACTGTGATTGATGAGTATTTATTGACATTTTGCGTATCCAGGTTTTCACGTATTTTTTGCATCAAAAATAACTAGACGAACCGCTGACAGAAGCTCATAATTTTATAACATCAGTGGATGGCATAAACTTATTGCGAAATTATAACTAATATTGACCTCGGGAGCTAGTAGTATAAAAAGATGACCTAACTCATAAAATATGTATTTAAAGATGTGCCACAAAAAAAATGTACATAAAACCAAATGTTTTTATTCCTTAATAGACTTTACAATGTAACGTAAGAAAACCTGAGTATTATGTAAATAATTTTATAATAGTACCGTCTGGTAGGACTATAAAGGACAATGTATTTTTTGTATTTATGCATTTTCTTTAGACTTTATTTATATTGTATCTGCCTTAGTACTCTGTATTTCGTAAGTAGGTTAGTTCAACTCGTGTTTTAACTTCAAATATTATATCACAATATTAATGGTGTAATTAATAAAAACAACTAGTCATCAAACGTTCAGTTTCATGTAATAAAAAAACAGAACGATTAAAAAGTCAACGATAAAAACATATATGTATAAGCTGGTATGCAGAACGGCATAGTAATATTTTATATACTAAGATCTTTCAATAAGTATATAGATTACCTCTGGAAAGGAATCATAAGAATCGGCCATGTAGTTTCTGAGAATATTGCTCATATATTTTATAAACATAACAGATAAACAAGACACTTTCCTTGTTTTAAGTCTGCCGTTTCTGGTTGCTTAGCTCAATCAATACTCCATGAATTAGCTGTACCATTTCAAACAAATATGCGTTTATAGGGATTATTTTTAGAAATGTATGTCTGTCTGTTTGTTTGAATAAACACGTATCACTGCTAAAGTACTGGGTTCATAACAAAACCACATCAACCATAAATCATAAAGCATATCTTCGAGAATAAGTTATAATTAAGTAATTTAAGATAAAAATAGGGAATTAAATCGTACATGTTGTTAAGTTAGTTTTTGCTTTCAACCTTTTAAGTTATTTGCTCTACCATGCAATAAGTAGTAAACATCTATAATTAATATTACACTTGTAACATTCTTTCTAAATATCTGTACATATTGCAATGTCCTAGTGTAAATCTTATTGGTGATTCGAATAAATAAATAAACTACTTTACTACCGTGATTAAGACGACTCTAGTATATTGTAGCCCGATGAAGCTGTTAAGACCTTGCTAGGTCAATAGCGTAATCAGTTCGAAAAAAAGATTATATCATATTACAAAAATTTGAAAGAAAACACACGTTAAATTGTAAATAATACTTTAAGACTTACGACATTCGTTTACCGGCACACAAGTCCCCTTATCGTTTCGCAAATATCCATCTTTACAGATGCATCGCCACCTAGGAGTATTTGGTGAGTAATTGGTGCAACTAGTACTTTCTCCTAATTGAGAGCAATATTGCTTCTGGCACCGACTATTGAAATAATACGATACTATTTCATTTTCACCGCACGTCGGACGAGCTAGTAAACAAATTTTAATTTTAATCAATACCATGGAAATTGACAACACTGAAAATATTAAACATAAATTTTATTAAATAACGTAACATAATACTATTTCGTAAATGTAAAAATAACTATATAGTGTTTTTGTGTGAATTTGTATATATATTTTTTATAAGCAAATTATAAAGTTTAAAAATGGTTCGTCGTTTCATCTTTTCTTACAATAGCTTTTACCCGCAGTTTCACTCGCGTTATTGTAGATTTGATTTATTCCTCGGAAACAGTTATTTTTACCATTTTTTTATATCGTAGGAGGCAATCGAACAGGTGGGTCAGCTGATGTTAAGTGATCACTACCGTCCATAGACCCTTGCAACACCAGAGGAGTCGCAAGTGCGTTGCCAGCCTGTGTTTGGTGGAAGAAGAGAGAGAGGAGAGGGAGAGGGGACGGGGAAGTGGAAGCGAAGTGGGCCTCCGGTGGAAGAGGAGAGAGAGGAGAGGGAGAGGGGACGGGGAAGGGGAAGCGAAGTGGGCCTCCGGCGCTCTCACTGACCGAACGAAACGCCACAATGCAAGCACTGTTACTTCACGTCGGTTTTCTGTGAGAAGGTGGTACTACTCCGGGTGAGCCCACCCATTCATGCTGAAACCAGTAATAGCTTCTGCGTGGCTCTACCACCTACCATGTGGAAAGTACCATACTTTCATATTTTATTTTTATTGAAGTTTCCTATTATATTTATTGAAATTGAATTGAGTAGTTGAAACATGACAGCCTTACTTAACAAACAAATAAATAAACAAGCAAACTCACATTTACGTTTATAATATTTGTTAGGATTTAAAGGTAGCGTCAAATAATCGGTCTATTTGATTTCATATTCATTCTGTCAACAGAATACCTCAATCCATTTCGTTGTTGTAATTTGCTATGAAAATATTTTTAAAGGCAGATAAATTGTTGCATTTGTCTCATTTTGTACCGACTCTCACCTAACGATCTTCCTCAGTTTTCAGTAAATTAAGTAATCATCTTAGAAATACTTGTCGAGTTACTACTAGACATTCAACCAAACCACAAGCCAATATAGTCAGAAGGTCAAAAATTAAAAGCAATATTTTAAAAAAGCCTACTCGTAAAATGACCGATCCAAGGTGAACAATGTGACATTATTTTAAACATCAACCCATATTTGTAGAACACTTAAAATTGGTCAAATAGTTTAATTTGCAAATTTCAAGCTGGATTCAATCTTTAAAAAAATAATCGATCAACTAAAGAATAACACAAATGATTATACACACGTATTATTCAAAGCTCTCACATAGCCTTCTTAACAAAATCACATATACTAACTAATCTACTAGGAATTTGTATTTGTTAAATAAATATTCACAAAAAGAGACCTGCAAGTATGCGTTTGATGAGTGTAGAATAGAAACGTGTAATCTAGACTATTATAATTTAGGTAACATTTATTTGTTTTTAGGAGTTAATTATTGGACTTATTGACTCCGTTTTGAAGAATATGTCTGAATGATATACGTTATATTATATTGTTAGATTATAGATGTTATAGTTTAATTAACACTAACAGAGCCGCGTGCGATTTCAAGTGTACTAATCAAAATTATTATTGATTATAAAATCGTTAAGGATTCTAGTAGTGTAGGTATGACATATTATAATGCGCCACGAGACCTGTTAGGAATCTATATATGGAAATGTACTACGTATATAATAAATACTATAATTTTCTAAGAATATGATAGACCATGTAAAATATTTATAAAAAGTTTTTTGTTTAATTAAATTGTAAATATTAGTTGTGGTAGCAATAATATATTTAACCGTCGTTTAATGCGCCTCATTGTTTATATTAATTTGTAATTTAGTGAACTGATTACAGAAAAAATATTACATCCAAAAATTCATATAATCTTAATACGCAACGAGATTCAAAAACCTTAAACTTTTTTTTAATATACCCTTAACTCATAAAACTCATAGAATGTAATGTATGTCTATTTATAATGCATGGCTATTCTATGAAAAAAGGGAGAAAATTTTGTAAAAGAGAAAAGAGAGAAAGAGAAGAGAATATTGAATATTCTCCAATAGGGAATTAATAAAATAATCGCTAGCATTTCCAACATACACACAATTAATATACTTTCCTTAGAGAATTGATGAAGAAATTGTTTTATCCACAGTTTCAACAACAACAATCACAACCTGAGAAATGTTCTTGTAGTCTACTGTATTTGGAAAAACATAGAATGATGGATTTCTCAGAGTTTGAAAACACCAATATGTCGTGGCATGGTGTTTATGCCCAATACTTTAATTCGGGAAGAGGCTTATAGCCCTGCAGTCTCTTACAGGCTAATGATGATAATATAATTAAAAAACAACAATGTAAACTAAATTTACAATTGATATATAATTTAACACATATAAGAATTAAAAATAATGTAATTAATGTAAATAAAGTATATGTTTTTTAGTTCGTTTTGCATACCCGGTGTATTATGATTTTGTTTCAATAATAAATGTTAACATTAACAAATAAAGATCAAATATATACCTGCGGATTCCGTTGACAATATTAAGTTAGCCGTGTAGGCTATTATGAGAAACAGTTTTAACATTGTTAACAACAAACAACAAATAAACTTTGAATTTATTATCAACTGTATTCTCCTTTTTATAGTCATAAAATGAGATATGTACACTCGGGCTCAGTAAATAAGTCATGTGTTTAAAAGTGATATTTTTTTTCTTTTTGTGCGTATAAAATTTAAGCCATTAAATACAATTAACAATCGTTGTGTTTAGTCAAATCATGATTACGATAAATTATATAATGTATCTACATCTATTGGAATGATTAAAAATTGTTATATTGGTATTTTGTTACAACGATATAGAAGTGTGTATTTTGCAGATGCTATCTAATTCAGTTCTACTTAGTAATTCCTCATACTCACGTAATGGAATATTCATATATTATATTTTATGTTTCTGTGAATAAACACATTTACTAAAATAATTCTTTTATTTCAATTACTATGTTTTACCTTCGGCTTTCCCCTCAGAAACGTTACTTTGTAGATTAAAGGTACCTTATGTATTTTTCTATACCTCTGGAATTATATATGTCCTGAGGATCGGTTAAATAGTTAGGGCGTGAAACTACAATATAGAAATAAACTTACATTCGCATTTACAGATTTAGTAAGAATGAAATATTGTAAGGGGAATTTTAATAGTTTGCATGGATCAAAGAATCGAGGCATTATTGTGTAAATATAACTTCAAAGAAAAACGGAATATCCTTTAATATAACTACATCCAGGATATATTTGATTACATACGACATAAATACTACACGGTGGATCTTTTATTAGTTACATCGTGCTAAAATGTAATAGTTTCGATTTTACTATGCAAGCTCAGTGAGACAAATACCTGGAATAAAGTTTATAAAATATAGAAAATATATGCAAATAGGGAATGTTAATGTTGCAAAATAGTGAACTCCTAAGAGCCAACGTTGCCTTTTGTATCGTATTGCTTAGTTTACGTTTCAAATTTGATATATTCTTTTGTGTTTCTTTAGCTTTAGCTAGGAAAATGGTATACTTTAAAGTTTCTTTGTTTTAAAGCTATGAAACACTTTCTCTTATTTGTACATGTTGTGTTCACATTTAGCAGCCCTTTCATATCAATATTCGTTCACCAAACTCAGTTTAACTTATAGAATAGATTGAAACAACTGAAAGGGATGCTTCAGTTGAAGGTGAATTGTTCAAAGTATTTTGTTATTAATAATGTAAATTGACATTCCGGGTTGATTGATAGCTATTCCAGTATTCAGACTATCCGTTTACAGTTTTTCCAAGAATTGTGAAACTTATTACCTTAGGTTCACTTTAATTTAATATTTAATACCTACCAATTAAGTTTAATAATATTTAAGATATATCTTACGGTTTGACTGTACATTATACAGTACTGATAACTGCATTTCATATGATTTATTCTGTTTTCGTATAATTATTTATCGCCTATTAAATGTAATATTGTCGCAATCTAAAATACATTGACACAATTCTATATAATTTTCACTTATCAAGCGAAACACATTTATATTCGCTATTTTTTTTTATTACAATATCTCGATGTATTATTATAGTGCAGGATCCAGGGTCCATTTTTGCACTTGATTACTATCAAGCAAATTTTCCGTGAGTAGCTTCGTTTTGATGAGACACCCAATAGTTTCCTGTGCCAAAGTTCTCGATCGTGGTAGCTAAACAGAGGTAGCAAGGATAAAATATGTCGATGTGATGATTCTCAAAAATTGAGAACAGTTTGAATCTTATGATTATACAGATATGGTTGTAAATGTTTTTGAGTATTTCGTTAAAAGTACAAAGTTCGTGTTTTAATATGCAGTTTTGGAAATGTGACGTCACGAAATTTACGACCCCTCCGACTCCCTTAACGTGTTAAATTATTTATGGATGATCTCTAATGGAGTTGATAGTACATGCCAAATATTAAATCTTAACGTCAGTAAAATTATTTAGATATAGCAAATAAAGGTTCCAAAGATTAGTGGCAGCGTATTCGTACATAGCATTGACATTTCACATCTGCCAGATGTCCCATGATGGCTAATTTTTTT
>MU161356.1:0-16212 GCA_015888305.1 Antheraea pernyi | reverse complement strand
AATTAATTATTATTTAGATTAAAATCTAAATAATAATTAATTTAAGCAACGTAAAAAAAATGTACTTAAACATAAATGACATTTATGCCAGGCTTGGAGATCAATTATATTGTTCACTCGCCATATGCCATATTTTTACAGGGAATGATTACAATACTGATTTCTTTCTTAAAAGAAAAAAAGAATCCTTTCAGTATTTAAAAAAAAGCAAATTCAAGAGGCTTTTATTGAACTCCTACGAATTGAAAATACAGCATTAACAACATCGAATGAGGTAGTTCAAATTATTGAAGAGTATGTGCAGAGTGTATTCATTAAAAACAAAAAATGGTATCAACAAACGACGGTATGATTAAAAAATGACAATTCTTGTCGGACTAGTGATACATACCTGTTTTCTTGTAGGACATCGTTTAATATGCGCAGAGAACACACTAACCTATTGTGTAATATTTTTGTTCTACGGTTAGTAAGGAGAAAAATGGTATTGTGGTATTAACAGTTTCTGAGCGTAGGACCGGTATAACGTACCACGCGATTTGTAGGACAACATGACTGTTAAATTATATAAATATTAACTAATAAGAAAATAAAAAATCAGTTGGTTACTAATCATTTTTGATGACGTCATTACTACGGTGAGCGTTAAATACTACTGTTGGACTGCTTTGAGGCAGAAATATATATGGTGCGATACTCACGAAGTTAGGCGTTTTGGACCTCTACGTCTAGGGGCTCGAGAAATCGAGATGCTAAGGTCCCAGCTCCACCAGGTCCTAGTGGTCGAAGAGTGGTCTCGACGACTTGAGCGACCTAGCTGGGGCGTGGTAACAATCGAGGCTGTTCGACTAGTCATGGTCGAATGGCTCACCAGGCGGCATGGACCCTGAGCATCCGGCTGACACAGCCGCTACCTGTGTGGCATTGGCCGGGAGCCGACTCCAGAGTGCCATCACTGTGGCTGCGAGGGTGATTCACAGTATGAGTATGTATGACTATGAGTGAATGTACCGCCTGGGATGTGCCACACCACGAGCTGGTCGCGCACAATCGAGAATTTTCGCACAGGAAATTGTTGTCTCATCGAAATGAAGCTACTCACGGAAAATTAGCCTGATAGTAATCAAGTGCAAAAATGGACCCTGGATCCTGGACTATAATCAATATTATCCTCAACTAACTGATCTTGTAATGGCGTGTATTTGCTTTGAGAACAAATAGTTTATCTAATGTATGTATGAACATTAGTATTCAAAAAGGTTTTTTAATCTTTCTTTCAAAAAACTCTTGGCAAAACTCGTATCGCTTACTCCCGCCTTCTCTAGTTCAATATCTGCAACCAATATAAATCTGTCACATAATGAACAATATATAACATTTTAAGTTATTCTTAACAATCCTTAAAATATTTTACTGATTTTTTTAGGTACATAATATACATTTATGATAGATTGAAAATGTCTTCTGTAATTTTTATATTATCTTCTAAATAGTATTTATTAATCTAAAATTACTACTGACATTCAGTATATGTCGAAATAAGCTAGGCCTAAAAAGTGATGACACATTTATAAAAGAAAAACAGTGTATTTGTATAAAGACCAGCCATTGATTATAGTAATATCGTAGGTTTTGCTACATATTTTGAAATATTTCTGATATTATCCGCCATATTCATATATACCATTAAATATACCAAGAGCTAAAGGGTCTTATTAAAATTGACAATAAAAAAAGAAAAGCTCTTGGTATTGACTGGTACTATTATCTTGAATTGTAAATATGGTAATCTTAAAAGTAAATAAACAAAAATGCTATTATACTATATAATTATGTTATTTGTTCTCATATTAACCATAAATCATTAATAATGTCTTTATATTATTTACTGGATAATTCTGTGAACTTCATATCATCTACAACTTATCTACATATATTAAAATTAATTGCGATCTTCTGGATCTATTTTTCTTCATAACTCTGTCAACTAAATTCAAGGAAAACAACTCATTCTATTGAAATGTTTGATATGTTCGACATGTGAAGCGATATATATGTTGGGTAATGTGTGAATCCAGTCAAAGTATCAACTGCAACTTTCCCGCTTCTAGTGTCTTAAAATTGCTTTGAAAACACATTTGCACTTTGATGAACTCATATAGAATCTACTCTAACACTCACCTGACTAGTTATTATCCTATTTCTAAATATGTTAACGAAGTGGTCAGCATTATTTTTCGAAGGACATATTTGAATTACTCGTATATCTTATTTATAAACTTGGCGTGTGTTAACAATACTCCTTTCACATAAAGGAGGTATGAATGCTGCAACATTACGCCCGTTATAGCAATGCTGCAGCATTACTACAACATTATGTTATTCCATCATTCTATTGTCACCCGTGTTATTGTAAATACGTAAATACATTAAACCGTTCCATTGCGAATTTTCTACAATTATTCTATTCAGTCCGTCTCCTGTAATAATTAACAGCGTGTTATCGTTGGCCACTTCTTTATTTAAAATCAATACCAATCTATACAAATAACTCAAAGGTCTTGTCTATAAGACTATTGTGAGACCAGTCCTTAAGTATAACGGTAAACATAGGCTATTATTAAAATGAACATCCATTCTGTTCAAATTGCCGAAATGAATAGGGTGAATGTATGGTATAAGTCAGCTCGATAAAATCTGTAATGAATATTTTTTTTTTTATATGTAAACGAAACGAACGAACAAACGAACAGGTCACCTGATATTATGTGATCACCGCCGTCCATATACACTGTAACATCACCAAGAGAGTTGCAAGTGCGTTGCCAGCTTGTGTTTGGGGGAGGGGATGGGTAAGAGGAGGTGGGCTTCCGGCGTTCTTACTAACCGAACGAAACGCAACAATGCAAGCAATGTTACGTCACGTCGGTGTTTCTGTGGATCGGGTGGTACTACCCCGGGCGAGCTGACACATTCATACTGAAACCAGTAATAGCTTAAGCGTGGCTCTATCACGAATATGTGAGAGTCAGCCTAGGAGTGCGCGACATTGCCGATTAGATTCACGAAAGTAGGCTATGATTGTAGGGTTATGTGAAGAGAAATCCACTAGGTAGAGAATTTAGCACTATAACTCTCCTTTAATTTAATATCTTCCTCTCCTTTTCATAACCGAACCACGCGCTCTGGGCTTCGGAGCCATAGTTTTACGGTAAATCCTATCTGGGCACGAACTAAAAAGTTCGCAACTTCTTATCTCTGCCGTACCGTGAAGCTGTGGAACAATCTCCCAGCCAGTGTGTTCCTTCCTTCCTATAATAAGGGGTCCTTCAAGCGTAACGTGAAGAGATATTTATGCAGTACGACATGACAGCGGCGACCGGTGAAGTAATAGTGTGTCTCTCGGTAGTCGCCATTGTTTTTAGATTATACTGTGCTCACCATCAGGCACAGCAAAGTCACTGTGCTGAGCTACAAAAAGAAAAAAAAACCCAGACTTCAAGACCCAAAGGCAGGCTCAAATCAAATTGTAAATGTGTAGTGCTGAAGGATATAAAGGTATTCAAAGTTTTTAAAGGCGATGTCATTGACAAAGCGAAGTGGAGAAGACAAGTACGGAAGGCTGTGCCACCACCATATGGGATAGATAGTCAGGAAGAAACAGTGAGTAATCTATACGAATGAAAAATCCTAATCTGCGAAATGTAACTTTTATATTGGTAACGTATAATACAAATTTATTATTAGGTAATGAACTATAAGTCATTTGAAGTTATCTGAGATCGTCACACATTTAATATCTTTAATTGATTTAAATGATCTTTAATTGGATGCCTAATTATGTGTATAAAAAAATGTAACTTTTAATGCAAATATATTTTGACAATTAGTTATCTATATTAAAATTTTAGTGGGTAATCTCAGGAACTGCTGGTCCGATTTGAAATTCTTTCAGTGTTATTTAGCTCATTTGTCGAGGAAGGTTATAGGCTATATATCATCACGCTAATAGCAATAGGAGCAGAGCACTAGTTAAGAATGTTTCAAAATCGTTTTTTTTTTCGTTTTGAGAGCTTCCGGTGCGTGTTAGCGTTAGCCCAAAGTAACTAATACACGTGGACGAAGTCGCGGGCAGAGGCTAGTCGATTATAAGGTGGTTACAATACTTACTTTGTTAAGATAGTAATGCGTTATTGTATTGTATAACTATGATGTATAAATATTGATTCTTCATTATTATAGTTCCCTTTAATTTCCTAAATAAATGGAAATTAAATAAGAACACATGTTACACAATGTTTTTAATTCCTGCAATTTTTAAGAAAACAATATTCATGCAAAATAATTAGTATTACCTCTATGTAGTTTTAGATGTACAAATAAATAAGCTCAAATACTCTTGTAGAAATTAAACCTATAAAATACTTCAATATTTTAGTAGAATTTTTCTTTTTATTGAATTTTAGTAAAACTTAAGGTGGTAGAGCTACGCTGTAGCTATTTATTTATTTATTTATTTATATTTATTGTGGATATAGCAACAGTCAACAGTCAAGAACGATAATACAATAACAATAATAACAAAAATTAAACTAAACTGAAAACCTAAAACGCTTTATCACATAGAAACTTAACGTAACTTACACTATTAATAATAATAAAAAATAATTAAATTACTAGCTATTACTAGTTTCAGCATTCCCTACCTCTCACCCATACACAGGCTGGCCACGCACTTGCGACTCCCCTGGTGTTGGACTATGGACGGTGGTGATCACTTAACATCAGGTGACCGACATGTTCGTTTGCCTACTTTTGACTGATAGTAAAGCAAGGTAATCTAATACACCAATTGCACTTTAATGTTAAATCGTATTTTTATTACTTATTTTGCTAAATAATTTAATCGTTACCAGCTTTTAATGTGACTAACTGAAAACTTTGAGACGTATATCAAAATAGACTACTAAAAGATAACACCATCATCACAAAACCATGCATCAGTAATAAAATCTAAGATAAGACTTTTAAAGCAATAGTTTACTTTATTTTGTTTTTACAAAACTTTCAACTCTAAACAGAAATGAAAAGTTGAATCTCATACTATAATTTATTAAAATCAACAAAAGTCACAATATTTTTTTAACAGTTTGAATACATATTTGACTGTGGAAGAAAAAAAATTGCGAAGTGAGGTGAGGTTAAAATCAAATTTCAACAAATTTATACATAGCTATGTGCATGGTTCATATAATAGTAAAGAAGAAAAATTTTAAATAAAACCAATTGTCAATGCTTTGAGAAAATTTTATTGTAGTCATGATAGTTGAAACAAATAATAATGCTTAATTTGTCGAAACTTGTAACAGGTTCATCTATTTTTAAATATCCAAATTATCCGTTTCGATGTCCTTTAAATATTTTTTTCCTTCTGATGTGGTTCACCTGCACAAAAAATATTTTTCAAGTTAAAGTGATTGGTATTACTTAACCTTTTTTTTAAATTAGAAGCAATGATTAATTTTGGAACGAATCAGATCAGCCTCAGAAGTACACATAATATATGATTTATCATCTGTAATTTAATAAATTTTACCATATCGTCTACGATATCTACACGCTCATAATATGTCTCTTTTATTAAGGCACATAGATAAGTAGTCGTAATTTATTACACGTGGATAAGTAGTAGTGGACTGATATGGATTTCCAAAGACAACGAAGGTTTAAACCTTGATTTATTCAAATATTATTTAAATGTTAGGATAGTAGTGTTGTGATTTTCAATAAAGTGCATACTTTTTATAATGTACTTTTATATTTCTTGTTGTTGTAACCTATTTAGAGAAATATTTTGTTGTTATTTCTGTTAATTATGTTCACCATCTCTGTCATATGATAAAACTAATAAAATATATGGACTTTTTATTGGAACCACAAGCTTAAGATTATCTTATAACATTAGCCTTGATTTTGTGCAATTTTACTTATTTTTGGCAGTTTTGTACTCACGTTTACATTTCCTAAAGAAGTGATAATACATATCACTATAGTATTAGTGAGTAATATTAATAATATTCATAATTAGGTCAGCTAATTCTGCAACTGTCTAAAATTGGACATCGAAATGTTATATTGCAATATAATCCTAGATGTGTAGGTGAAATTTATTCCATGCACAGCTATATAAACTTATAAAAAACATAGAAAAACCGTTGTACCGTCGATTTTAGTGACAGCAGAGGTGGAAATTAAATTAGATAATATTCTTTTAGCCGTTCAGTTTGTACAATATAAAATAAAATTATTCATGTAAATTTTTTTGGTTATTTGGGTGTATTTAAAGATAGATATTTAAATTTTTTTTTATGTCATAGGTAGCAAACGAATATGTGGGTCACCTGATGTTAAGTGATCACCACCGTCCATGGACGCTAACTACACAGAGGAGTCGTAAGTGCGTTGCCACCCTTTGGGGGGAACGGTTAGGGGAGGGAGAGGGAGAGGAGAGAGGAAAGGGGAGGGGAGGGAATGTGGGTCTCCGGCTCTCTCACTGACCGAACGAAACGCAACAATGCAAGCACTGCTACTTCACGTTGGTTTTCTATGAGAGGGTGGTACTACTCCGGGCGAGCCGACCCATTCATGCTGAAACCAGTAATAGTTTCAGCGTGGCTCTACCACCATAATATAAGAATTATTAAAAGAAATATATTTTTTATCAATAAACATACATGAAAGTATCAGTCACTGATTGGTGTGATGACGACCTAGCGTACTCGGGCTCCGTGTAGATTGAATAGGCTTCCAATCATAGAATTAACTTTCGTGAAAGGATGAGAAAACAGTGGACCGGCATGACCTAAATTAGTCGTAGACAAAATAAATTTTCTATAGCACTTTTTACTTAAGTATAGTTGGATTCTCAAATGGACTACCATTATTATTATTTTTTGGTTTGTCACATTACTGAGTGCGGAGCATTTGTTTACAATACTACCTCCTATACTATAGGGAAGCTTCAAGGTTCGAGTCCCCTTAAACTGTAGACAATGGACAGCTTTTTTGCAAACTATCTAACCACTTTTGGCTTGACGAGCAGTTTTACTAAGCTGTTGGGGCGAGCACTTAAGCCACTCAGCCGTATGGTAACAAGCTCAAGGCCGTTAACGTGGCCGGACTTAGCCTTGGATGCAAAATTGCGAACGACTTAGCGAAACTAGCTAAACTATTCATACATATGCTTTGCTTTATGTCAGTCACTTCTACTTTACTGCATTCCGTCTTGGGGGAACAAGTAAATCCATTTTGCTACCCCTAGAAAGGGCTTAAAGAGCCATACTGAAAGTGATGTTTTTCCGATCATTTCCCCACAGAGAATCTTTACCTAGAATGTCAGGTTTTAACCGTTAGACTGCTTTTGATCCTACAAATAATTCTTCGTCAACATTTTGGAACGACAAGCTTACAATTCTTTGATAAAAGAAGTGTCGAGGCCATAATAAAAGTACCTAAACATAACACTTGGTTTGCTTGTCGTTTTGAAGGCCTCCTGGGAGGATTGCTCTATAATAAAGCAAATAGAACTACAGATTAATCAATACAACAGACATAATACTATTTAAACACTTTTAAACGGTTACATAAAAAAAATTACACAAATACAGAAAAAAATATTAATACCACAATTTAAATTATAATTATAAATCGATAGTTCAAAACATACATTTTTTATTTTAAAAACAATCCACTCATTACTATCATAAAACACTTTTGTCTCACTCATTTATTACATATGTTTAAGTGATTGATTGTTTTAGTTTTCATTATATGAAATTATGATAACTTGCGATACGGTTTGTAGCCAATGCAGATACCAATATTACTGTAACTTATGTACACATTGACTTGAAACATTAAAATATTATTATTATATATCAATCAGTTAGTGATCCACATATATGTGTCTGAATGGGTGCCTCAAGGGTCCAATCATTTATTTCGAGTTATCGTCACTCATGCCATACGCCGCTTTTTGATGCCGGCGCATAGTGTAGCATTTGGATATTTATAATTTAATCGCCTATCTACTAACGTCAAGTTGGAAATTAGTTGCTAGGCACCTATTGATCATTTATCTATTACATTTTTCGGGTTTTATTTCAATCCGATGTGTTAATTTCTTTCGTGACACGTCACTTCACATCGATTGAGACTGTGGTATCAAATGGTAGTCTAAAATTAAAGCCTAAAGCAAAGGTAAAAGAATTTTAAAAAACCGGTTTTACTGTTATGTATATCTTATAAAATACAAATATGTGCATGATATTAAAAAAAAATAGAATTAATGTAAGACTAAAGATAATAAAGACAAAAGGCTGAGATTTTCAATTCAAGATGATTTAATTGATATTTACCTCTTTGTTCTGGAGTATAATTTTTTGTTGGTTGTATTGCAACCGCTGTCATATCTATGGGAAGCGGTAGGATAAAATGGTTTAATGTTCTGTTTATATATATTTCTTACATAAAATAATTCTTGATAATAATTCTATATTACCGACCTACTTACCTGTTTGTCTTGTACTCGTTAGTATTTCTGGTGTTTTTGTAGACGAAATAGAATCTGTGATTTAAAAAATAAAATTACTTAAATAAAGTGATGAAATAGCAAATTTATACTTTGTTTTATATAGCATAATATATATCGCAGACCCAATCTTCAAAATCATGAACTCAAACTCGAAAACGAATTGGTGGGTTATTTTAAATTTACATCACTTTTAGGCGACAATGAAGCTATATCAGAGAATGATTACTAGTTAATCAAGCGGTTAGTAGAAATTGTTTTCTGTCATCGAATATTGAGGTCAACTGTTACATTCATACATTCACGTTAAACCAACTAAACTGTAACTGTTGAAAATTTTCTCCACGTATAGTGTTATTCAACAATAAGCACATATATAAACATAAAAATATAAATGAGTTATCAAAAATTTTGGGATACGTGCTTAAATTACTATATTTCGAAACCCATCGCAAATAGTGTACGCTGAAGTAACGAATGTATAATTAGAAGAAAATAAAATTGTTGGATTTCAAATAACTTCATAATGTAATAAAAGAAGACACAAACAATTCTTTTTAAAGATTCGCATTACAAATGATACTTACCTGGTTACTTTCGACAAATAATATAGGGCTTTTTATTTTTGTACTTAAGATAAAGTATTTACCTGTAGAAAACGTTGTGGTAGTGTCTACTTTCTGAGTAGCATAAATGTCTGTAATAAATAAGATTTAAAAAATCATAACAATTAATGCTTATTAACAGAGACACAATACATTTGTATATGGATTCAAAATCTTACCTGTTGTAAAATTAGGGTCTTTAGTATCTTTGCCTATACAAAAATAAAAAATAAAATATACTTAATGAAATAATAACACAGTTATTTGATATTAAAAAAGTGTTCTTATGAATTTGAAAATTATTCGTAATTGCTTCCTCTATATATGAACAAAGATCGTATACTTAATTCGTACTTACAATTTTAATATGAGTAGAATTGACACTACGTATCACTATTCAAATATAAACTATCGCCTTTTATGATACTAGAGCAGTGTAACCGGGCCTTTAATTACGTGTTTTCTAAGAGCAATACGATAGCGGCAATATTGACATCAAAATGGCAAAGTTAATAATTATGTCAGATACAATATGAAATAAAAACTGCATTTTGTTATTTAGATTTACTAGTGAGAAAATTTTATTATTGTCTATATAGAAACAGCAATGCTATTGCTTTGCTAAGGCAATTATATAAACAGAGTTTGCAATTTTGAAAGCTATATTTAGCTATTAAATGTTCATTTTGTTATACTGATGTACGCTATTAGTGGATTGGTATGTATAACCATATATATAACCATATATATATAGTATAACCATGACCAGAGTAAATGAAAGTATTGAACGGTCAGATGTTCCTTATGAAAACATATACCACGGTATAGTACACATATCCTACTGTGAGCGTGCTATGAACGTATCAGCCACGAAAAACTAAACTATGCGTCCATTACATTACCCAATGGAGCTATCAATATACGTATACATATATATATATATACAACAGGAAACTAGGAAACAGGTTCCTTAGCGTAGAGTGAAGAATCAAATTTAACTGCACTTCCTTTCCGTTACAGTTTGTCTTAATCCTTAAGAAACTCAAAGAAGTTTTAATATAAGCAAATGTGCGGTCAGAGGACTCTCCGCTAGGAAACAGGTTCCTTAGCGTAGAGCGAAGAATCAAATTTAACTGCACTTCGTTTCCGTTACAGTTTGTTTTAATCCTTAGGAAACTCAAAGAAGTTATAATTTAAGCAAATGTGCGATCAGAGGACTCTCCACTAGGAAAGAGGTTCCTTAGCGTTGCGTGAAAAATAAAATTTAACTGCACTTCGTTTCCGTTACAGTTTGTTTTAATCCTTAGGAAACTCAAAGAAGTTTTAATTTAAACAAATGTGCGTATTATATATCAATCAGTTAGTGATCCACATATATGTGTCTGCATGGGTGCCTCAAGGGTCCAATCATTTATTTCGAGTTATCGTCACTCATGCCATACGCCGCTTTTTGATGCCGGCGCATAGTGTAGCATTTGGATATTTATAATTTAATCGCCTATCTACTAACGTCAAGTTGGAAATTAGTTGCTAGGCACCTATTGATCATTGATCTATTACATTTTTCGGGTTTTATTTCAATCCGATGTGTTAATTTCTTTCGTGAAACGTCACTTCACATCGATTGAGACTGTGGTATCAAATGGTAGTCTAAAATTAAAGCCTAAAGCAAAGGTAAAAGAATTTTAAAAAACCGGTTTTACTGTTATGTATATCTTATAAAATACAAATATGTGCATGATATTAAAAAAAATTAGAATTAATGTAAGACTAAAGATAATAAAGACAAAAGGCTGAGATTTTCAATTCAAGATGATTTAATTGATATTTACCTCTTTGTTCTGGAGTATAATTTTTTGTTGGTTGTATTGCAACCGCTGTCATATCTATGGGAAGCGGTAGGATAAAATGGTTTAATGTTCTGTTTATATATATTTCTTACATAAAATAATTCTTGATAATAATTCTATATTACCGACCTACTTACCTGTTTGTCTTGTTGTACTCGTTAGTATTTCTGGTGTTTTTGTAGATGAAATAGAATCTGTGATTTTAAAAATAAAATTACTTAAATAAAGTGATGAAATAGATTTATACTTTGTTTTATATAGCATAATACATATAGATATATCGCAGACCAAATCTTCAAAATCATGAACTCAAACTCAAAAACGAATTGGTGGGTTATTTTAAATTTACATCACTTTTAGGCGACAATGAAGCTATATCAGAGAATGATTACTAGTTAATCAAGCGGTTAGTAGAAATTGTTTTCTGTCATCGAATATTGAGGTCAACTGTTACATTCATACATTCACGTTAAACCAACTAAACTGTAACTGTTGAAAATTTTCTCTACGTATAGTGTTATTCAACAATAAGCACATATATAAACATAAAAATATAAATGAGTTATCAAAAATTTTGGGATACGTGCTTAAATTACTATATTTCGAAACCCATCGCAAATAGTGTACGCTGAAGTAACGAATGTATAATTAGAAGAAAATAAAATTGTTGGATTTCAAATAACTTCATAATGTAATAAAAGAAGACACAAACAATTCTTTTTAAAGATTCGCATTACAAATGATACTTACCTGGTTACTTTCGACAAATAATATAGGGCTTTTTATTTTTGTACTTAAGATAAATTATTTACCTGTAGAAAACGTTGTGGTAGTGTCTACTTTCTGAGTAGCATAAATGTCTGTAATAAATAAGATTTAAAAAATCATAACAATTAATGCTTATTAACAGAGACACAATACATTTGTATATGGATTCAAAATCTTACCTGTTGTAAAATTAGGGTCTTTAGTATCTTTGCCTATACAAAAATAAAAAATAAAATATACTTAATGAAATAATAACACAGTTATTTGATATTAAAAAAGTGTTCTTATGAATTTGAAAATTATTCGTAATTGCTTCCTCTATATATGAACAAAGATCGTATACTTAATTCGTACTTACAATTTTAATATGAGTAGAATTGACACTACGTATCACTATTCAAATATAAACTATCGCCTTTTATGATACTAGAGCAGTGTAACCGGGCCTTTAATTACGTGTTTTCTAAGAGCAATACGATAGCGGCAATATTGACATCAAAATGGCAAAGTTAATAATTTTGTCAGATACAATATGAAATAAAAACTGCATTTTGTTATTTAGATTTACTAGTGAGAAAATTTTATTATTGTCTATATAGAAACAGCAATGCTATTGCTTTGCTAAGGCAATTATATAAACAGAGTTTGCAATTTTGAAAGCTATATTTAGTTATTAAATGTTCGTTTTGTTATACTGATGTACGCTATTAGTGGATTGGTATGTATAACCATATATATAACCATATATATATAGTATAACCATGACCAGAGTAAATGAAAGTATTGAACGGTCAGATGTTCCTTATGAAAACATATACCACGGTATAGTACACATATCCTACTGTGAGCGTGCTATGAACGTATCAGCCACGAAAAACTAAACTATGCGTCCATTACATTACCCAATGGAGCTATCAATATACGTATACATATATATATATATACAACAGGAAACTAGGAAACAGGTTCCTTAGCGTAGAGTGAAGAATCAAATTTAACTGCACTTCCTTTCCGTTACAGTTTGTCTTAATCCTTAAGAAACTCAAAGAAGTTTTAATATAAGCAAATGTGCGGTCAGAGGACTCTCCGCTAGGAAACAGGTTCCTTAGCGTAGAGCGAAGAATCAAATTTAACTGCACTTCGTTTCCGTTACAGTTTGTTTTAATCCTTAGGAAACTCAAAGAAGTTATAATTTAAGCAAATGTGCGATCAGAGGACTCTCCACTAGGAAAGAGGTTCCTTAGCGTTGCGTGAAAAATAAAATTTAACTGCACTTCGTTTCCGTTACAGTTTGTTTTAATCCTTAGGAAACTCAAAGAAGTTTTAATTTAAACAAATGTGCGGTCTGAGGGCTCACCGCTAGGAAACAGGTTCCTTAGCGTAGAGTGAAAAATGAAATAAAAAAAAAAACTAAAATATATAAATATGAAATAGTGAATTACAAATTTCAAAAACATATATATGCAATTTGCACGCGTTCGCTATTGAAATTATACGATCAACATCGCATGATATATTATTACTACTCGAATTTTAATACTTACGCGCGCACACTCCATATTGTGGTGGTTTTTCTGAATTGGCGTACATTTACTAATTTAGATTGGTAACACTATCGGCTGACGGTGAAATAAAACATCGTGAGGAAACCTAAGCCTGAGAGATGTTCTTGTAGTATATGTGGGAGATTTTTAGAACTATGGATTTCTCACAGTTTGAAATCGACAATACGTCGTGGTGATTATGCTCATACCTTCCTTCTGGAAAAGACCTATAGCCCTGATGTGGGTCTCTTATAGGCTGATGATTATGATGATAATTATGACTCCCATATATAAGAGAATAAAACAGAAAGGGGGATATAATCGCATAGAGGGCATAATGATTTATGGAGTCATCGCGGGCCGCCGTGGTGAACGGTCGTGTTTGCGCTCCGCGCTCTCCGTTCGTCCGTCCGATCCGCTGACTCGCTCTCGCGCTCGTGCCGTCTCGCTCGCTTTCATAAATTATTATATTAATTTAACTCACTAAAACTTTGAACATGTCTCTTGCAGACAGCGAACCATGTTTAGTTATTTTGATAAATGTTTATGATTTTCTAATCACGTTACAAATTTATGAGTGACCTGTCTACTTTAGTCTTTAAGTCACCGAGTTACTAGTTATTGAACTACAAACCAGAACGATGAACTATATTATACGAACACTGTATTGTGCAAAATAATGAATTAAAAATATTGTGAAAAATCTGTTTTAGAAATACCTCATTTTATAGATACCCAATAATGTATGTAGAAAGTAATTGCTATTTTTTTTCCACGACTGTAGCAAACAAGCATGCGGGCCGCCTGATGTAAAGTGGTCACCGCAGCCTATGGACGCTTGTAACATTACAGTGTTACTTAGAGTAGTAACGCGAGTCTAAAAAGTATTGTACTGGTAGAAAACAAGCTTCTATTATAATTATGCATATGTGTTATTGTTATTCATTTTTATATTATTACTAGCGACCTGGTTTCAAACGAGTATAATGTGTTCAAGTGATTTATCTACACATATTATCCAAAGTATGTCTGACACTTCAAAACTCATCATTCATCCAAAAAAATCTTTTACCATTTCACACCACCGCCGACTTTTCTATAGGTCATTTAAAAATTAACATCTAGAACATCGTAGACTTTTTCTATATAACATAATTGTTCCATCCGTGTGTATGTAACTGAATTCCTTCCTCCTAAACGGCTAGACAGATATTGATGTAATTTTTGTGTGTGTTGAGGTACATTCAAGAACGGCTTAGATTTACAATTAGACTCGGTAGTTGACGCTGCGGTTGACTTTTACGATTTGTATTATTATCAAGGCGACAACGTTTTCCGGGACTATTTATATAACATGACATTTTTTATTTTTTTAAATACTTAGATCATTAAGTGATGTTTATTGTTCATATTTAATCAACAATTATGAATTCTTATCAATATGTAATGATATAATAACTGAGTCACAGCAACGGATGGCCGAGTCTGCTAGTTTATTATAATATTGATGGCGAGAAATAGGAAGTTAAAAAAAACGAGCCGTCGCGTTTGTGTAAAGGGTTTAATGTAACTGAAGGAAATTAAAGAGGTTTGTAAGGAAAGCGAAAAGTAGTCCACCATCCTTTCTGTCTGCTCCAGTAGGGATATGGCCTATAGGTAAATAGATATAACTTTGTGAATATCAATACAACCCATAATCATAAATGCGTTATAATTGTAAATAACCATTTATTGAAGTTTAAGAGATAAAATTAAACAAATAAAAATAACTTTATACATCAATAATGACCACAATATGTTTATCGTGCGATAGCATTCCAACTTATAACTTAAAGTTACCTTTGAAGGACGTCGTTGTTTCGATATGTTTTGCATGTTCTACAGATGGCGTTGTGGTAGTGTAAATTTTTTTCTTATCTTCCGCTACTGTCGGTGCTTCTTGTTTTTTTGATTCATCATAGTTGCCAGTCTTTGTGTACTCTGCAATATAAACGAACGACGCAAAATTAATTGCAGTTCAAGCTTAGTTTAAGAAATATAAATGTCACTATTGCCGGGCAATTTTTGTATTTACATTTATAAATAAATTTTTATATACCGTTTACTGGAAACGTGAATTCTATTTATATAATATTTTCTTAAGACCAAAAATAGCTACCTACGTAGCTTCAAGTCCTAGCGAAGGTGAGGTTGTGCCTATTTTTTTATTTGAGCGTTTGACCAAAATCTCGCTTGTTGTGAAATAACGATCTGATGTAATATGGTAAATAAGCTAAAATTAAAGAATATGTTCTCCAATGTAACTTTCTGAACACAACTACAAGAGCCTGATTGACAGATTTCCAGCTTGAAGGTATCAACTGGTTAGGCGGGTTTTAAAAAAAGCTTAACGACTATTCTATGGTTTTGTCACGATATTTTCCTTCACTGAAAGTCCAGACTCATTTGCAAGGATTCAAATTTACGTCGATCAATGCGTGCTCGAACACGCTAACTACTGAGCCAATGTCGCGGTATTACTTTGTATGCTTCGCTGCAATTCGATATATCGCCCGCTCGCATCGGAAATGTCAACATTAATCTGAAGATGCTCCGTGAAGGATTATAATCGATTATCGTGATTACACATCACGCACTGCAACATATTTTAATTAGTTTATCGATAATCTTTATATTTATACTAATTATATAATTAATATATAAATATATTGATTAATTGATTCGTTTTTTGTTGCAGTTAGACGTGTAGTGTTCAATCAATTCCAGACGGAAGTGCGAAGTAGCACTATAATATTTAATGATGGATTTCCGCAAAGTAACGGTTTATTTAATCAAATTTATAGGCTTTATTTTTA
>MU161355.1:12738-45151 GCA_015888305.1 Antheraea pernyi | reverse complement strand
CAAAGAAGGAGTGCTCACGCTGTTTTATTTTATACAGAAGTATGCGTCAAGAAATACCCCACGAAAGAAAAAAAGAAGCTTGCTATATAGATACAGGCTTTCCAGCTTACGCAAGGTTTAACTACAGAAGCTTCACCACCACATACATTTATATTATAAAGCAGGAGTACTCACGTTGCTATGTTCTACTCCGAAGAGTGTATTAAGAAGCTCTTATGAGTAAGAAAGAAGCTTTTTCCAGACGCATAATGCCTAAACTTGTACGAGGTTCGATTATGAAAGCACCACCGTCATAGATGACAAAGCAGCATTGTTTGCGCTGATGTGTACCAACTACAAGAATTCCTGCTCAGTTCTCAGAAGCGGCAACCTATCATAGCTGATCTAAAGACTGCAGTCCTGTTGATATAATGAGCACTAAAATGTTAGGGTAATCGAATGTTTGTTGGTCAATTCACCTGTAAGTGGTAGCGCCACGCTGAAGCTATTACTGATTTCAGCATGAATGGATCGGGGTGACGTGAAGTAACAGTGCTTGCATTGTTGCGTTTTATTCGGTCAGTGAGAGTGCCGGAGACCTACCTCTCCTACCCTCCCCTCTCCCCACTCATCATTCCCCACAAAAACAGGATGGCAATGCATTTGCGACTCCACTGGTATTGTTAGTGTTTATGGACGGTGGTGATCACTTAACACCAGGTGACCCACCTGTTCGTTTGCCTCCTATGGCATAGAAAAACCCAATTAAAAGAAAATATAAACATAACTTGGTGTAATTTTTTTAATAATATTAATCTCCCTTGATTATTTGCAGATCAATGAGCACATAAAAAATCTAATAGAAATGCTGCACATTACCTGGCTTATAACCTTCTGTATATTAAAAATGTGGTGCTAGATTATATTATCCTATTATCACATGTTATATTGTAATTTAAAGTTGACGAAGGTTGCTAGCATATGTTATAATATCATAAAAGTTGTTATTTTTGTAGTTTTAAATATTTATTTCTAATATTTGGATGTACTATAAATATTAAAAAAAAAACGCAATGAAACAATTGAACTTCAGTCTCTTAATTCTGTTAATGTTTGTCAGTTTTTTGTATGAAGATTTTTTAACCCATTTAATTTTATATTTTTGCTATTTGTGAAACATTTTCTTTTTTATAAACTTTATCCTGATAATTATAAACACAAAAAAAAATTTGCTAAATATGTCCAGGCGTTTTGAACTCATGCATTTATATACATTCACATTTTTTTTTCTTTATAGGTTTATAAAGAAAACCTAACACTGGCAGACATAATTTTCCTTGTCCAAGATATAATTATTTTTTTCCACTAATTTTATAGTTCTGATTACGAAATCAGACTTAATTTTATCGTATCACATCAGATTTTTAGTAAAATTAATATATTCGCTATTTTTTTCAGTAAAAATATATTAAATTATTGAGTTTTCGCGTTCTCTCCTTGATTTAAGCATCTTCTCATGAGAAAATATATTAGTTGGAACAGCGACACGCCCATTCAAAACGTGTTACATGGTAACTATATAGTTCTAGTTTAATAAGCCGTTATAGTTACTTTGTTTATAAACTTTTTACTGAAATGAAAGTCTTTATTTAAAAAAACATGTTTACGTTTTACTTTTGGTATTTAATATATTTAATTAATAATTTGTGGTTGAAAAACGTCTAAAAAATATAATGTCTTCAAGAAAATGGCATAATAGTCCAGATACATTTTATTACCTTTGCATATACATATTACTAAGTTTGTGGAAAATATGTATAATGCTTATTTTAGCTTCAAAATACAACTAAAGTTTGTTGGCAATGAGGCATTGGATAAAGAAAACGATAGTGTTAAATACTTAAGTAGAAAATTTCCAAGATTATCAGATCAAATAAAAGGAGTATTCGATGGACCAAAAATTAGATCTTTGATAACCGATGAAAAATTTGACGCAACATTGAATACTATTAAATTAGAAGTTTGGCTGGCGTTCAAAGATGTTGTCAGCAACTTTTATGAATTCACAAACACCCTGTCTATAAAAATATTGTGGTAAACTTATTAAATAAGTATAAAAAATAGGAGTGTAATATAAGACTCCATTTTTTACATTCACATGTGGATTTTTCGCCCTGATAATCTTGGTGATTATAGTGAAGAACTATGAAGAAATGTATGTATGTAGAAATATGTAGGTATTTTTGTGTTCAAAATACTATAAATTAGTAATATTTTTTACTCAAATCAAAACAACGTTCAAAAAATTTTCATTTGTCGGCCCGTGTAATTAGCCAGAGTGTAGACACAAATTAGTTCTCCATTTCATAGGGCGTCACAGGAAAATGAAAGAGATTTTTAGATTACACATTTCCGACAGCGTTTGCAAAACAGAAAGTAATCCCTATCCTAATAAGAACGCTGAACAAATTAACCGTCCTCACACATTGTCCGTGCTCGACAATAGTGGATTAAACACACCCGACGCGGTCATCACACGTCCATGTTTACAAAGAACATTTGCAATGGAATACTCCAGCGATGTGGATTGTAATGAGAGTGTAATCACTCCTTAATGACGATTCGTTCAGTTTGGTAAATGAGATATCAATTTCATTATTAGGGTGAAACTTCTTCCTTAACAAGTACGCTTACATATCCAGCTATTGAAATTGACATCAGGTTATACTAAAATATTAGATTTCATTGAATTCTTTTCTTTGAAAGGCCTCTTAGTTTAGTTGCGTTTGATTTTTATGTAATGTTCTACTATCACTGTTCTCTTCGGATTTTTGTAAATATAATTTAATACCCTTACTCCAAATAGTACATCTATGTTCACTTAATGGATTCTTCACTTGTTGAAGTGAAAATTTCTTTAGGCGCGTTGAGCGGTATTTTTTTGGCCGAAGATAAATTTATGATCTCGCGTCATGACATGTTAGTAAGCGTGACCGGCCGTCTTGGCCTTGTGCGGCTTGCGTCAGACTAGCGACGCGTAACGCCTGTGTATATCTAATATTGATATTTTGCATTGAGATTGTCTAGCCCATCATATATTTAATTAATTAATAAACTTTATAAAATGTATATAGTTAATGCTCGGAACGCCAACCGATGTGAAAACAAGAATAAAGTTAATAATTTTAATTTACAGATTATAAAATTGAATTAATTCAGACTATAATTGATTTATGAATTGAAAAAAAAGAACATAGTTATTCTATTGTTTAACATTTGTTTTTTTTTTGGCATTTTATAGCCTAGTTGTTGAGGCAGGTTATCGGTACAATGAAGTCTGTAGTGATCTCGTGTTGTCCCAACTATAGTGACAGACGTACACCGTGGTGATTTAGTCCGTGCGAGTCGGACATAACCTACTCTCTTCCCCGAGAAGGTGGTGTATCCATAGGGGATCTCCCCGCATAAAAAAAAGATTATAGGTTAAATAAAATCGCGCTATAACCCTTAGGAGCGGAAGAATAATGATAAAAATTGGTTCAGTAAATATACTAAGTAGGAATGGACGACTCCCCACTTCTACGGTGGAAAGTTGAGTATCCGACGGGAATAAACATTAGCGAAGGGGTTCAAACTGTAAATACCTATGTCAACGAGGTGCATCACTTTATCTATATTGGATTTGTAAATTTAACTGCGTTCACAGATATTAAAAATTAAACCGTATGATTAAGATAGTATCAAAGTAAGTCTACGTACAATTATAGTAACGAGAGTCCGTCTATTGGTCTAAATTCGACCATAGTTCTTAATTTTTCAAGATTCAATATTAAGGAAAAACGCATTTTAATTATTTTTTTATGATAACACTAAAACTCTTTACCATCTACTTAATAAAAAAAATACTTCAGAAACGGAGGAAAAGGATGTACTTAACTGTTTTATCTTTGCCTATTTGTTGAGGTAAAATGAATCACTAATACTATTTATATGTAGAATAGATAAGAAAATAAAATAAAAATGATAGCTTTAAGACACATTGAAAGTAATATATATAAATGTTTTGTATTACCGGAAGACATTATGCATAGAAATAGTGTAAAGACTTTACGAATACACTGAGTTTTCATAGTAGTTAGTTAATTCGCTGTAGCCGAAACCCCGTAACAATTTATTTGACCCATCTCGACCGCCCTGTTTAATGGTAACAAGTTGAACAAAAGTAGACGTAATGAAACCGCACGGTTACCATGGCAACCAGCTGTAAGGCCAAAAAATCTTTCATAAATTACAACGTGAGTGTGATTCAACGATTAAATACGTGTATGCCATAACTCTTCTATAAATCCCACAAAAGCTGCGCCCCACTCCGGTGTGAATTGATAAATTTCCCACATTTCCCGAATTCGGTCTCATGTGATATAAATTTGAAGATTAGTGCTAAGCTTTTTGAAAATTATTTTCATTGTAAAATCATTCATTTGATTGATTTCTATAAAATTGAATCACTATTAACGCGTTTTTGATGTCAATTATAGATTATAGTCGTTTATAGATGATAAACGAGGGTAAACCTGATAGTTGGCGTGGAGAAACGTGGCGACGGAAAACACGAACTTTGCACTATTAACGAAATACTCAAAAATATTTGCAACCCTATCTGTATAAACATAATATTCAAATTGTTTTGTCGGCCACTCGTTCTAGTAGTGTTACACGGCACGCGCCGAATACCTACCGCCCTTTGATAAATGACGTCAAACACACCGCACCTGCGCCTAGCGGTGATTTCTTTGAATTTTTGTATTTAATAATAATGTATATTTATGTAATAAAATAAATAAACAGTCACTATTTTATGGGACAAATTTGTAATGCTTTATCTTTTCATTATGCTATAGCTGATTCCTGACGTAATCTGTTCTTTTATGCATATAACTTATATAAAACAATTTCGATGATTCACACCTGCGAGGCGTCCCGTGACGGTTCAATTTTTTTTGTGATGCGGAGAAAATTTATTTAATTAATAGTCTCCATATAGTTTAAATCTCAAAGTTTTTAGTATAAGACTTTATAAATTTAAAATGAACATAGTTTGGTATCAAGTTAAATTTGGTTTCAAAATATCTAATGAAGGAGGTAATTTATCATGATCCATGTAGTCGATAGTATAGGGGAACAGGATATATGTCAAAATGATGTTTGTAGTTCAAGAACTCAATAGTAGAAATAAAATCTACTTTAGGTTATATACATAACAAATAGTCCTCGCCAAACTTTTTCACTGCTCTAAATGTGACCTGAACGCAGGACACAGATTAAAATCTTTTAGATACTTAGAAAAGCAATGTAGTATAACCGGGACAGGTCAATAGTGAGTTAATAAAATTAAACCATGATTTGTTAAACTTTTACTACAAAAGTGAAGTATAAGATTCTCATAATGTTTAATTCATTTCACTGAACTTAGTATACTAATATGGCGTTTGCAGCTATCCTTGGACTTTAATTTATTTCGGTACAGGACGCCCTATTGTGTACGTAGATTATGATTCATGATATCAGCATTATTATTATAACAAAGCCTTTACAGGTCGCCACCCTTCCTTAATTAAAGAATGCCTCGAGACTCTGGGGACAGTGTGACGTTTCGACCCTCTAGACGTAACTTATAAATTACTTTTATTTTTTGTATGTTGTATGATTGTGTAAAATTCCATGTTAAAATGAATCCAGTGACGGAGCAATTATTCTTTATTCTAGCGAACTCTTTTTATCCTCTCGGTGAAGATTAGTTTCATATTTTAGAAAGAATTGTTTATTTTATCTTTTACGTTAATTCGTGTGATTTTGATGAACAACACAATTTATTTAGTCCATACATGAGATACACATTTCTTTTTGATTATTCTTTTTATTGATATACCTTTTTGCAGGTCATATTTAACGTTAATTTATTATGAAATAGAAAACATGGCTTTGGTATTTGTTTTTCACTTTTTTATTTCGTAAGAGGCTACGAACAGGCGTGTCACCTTATGTTAAGTGATCAACACCGTCCATAGACACTAGCAATATTAGGAGAGCCGCGAGTGCGTTGCCAGACTGTGTTTGGACGGAGGGGGGAGAGGGGACGGGGAGGGGGAGAGGTTTCGGGGAGAGGGGAAGGAAAGTGGCCCTCCGGCGCTCTCAGTAAATAACGCTATTAATTACGCTTCTATTTCATTCTCCACTCTACCTTTGAAGTTGGGCTGTTTGAATTATTACGTGTATGTAACGTGCGCAAAATATTCGTTTTTGTTTTTTTTTTAAACATAATGCTCATATATACTTATATTTATTTTATGTTATCAAACAAATTAAAGTTTAAAGCTAACGATTAGCAAACGGATAGCGTATTGATTTAATCCTCGTCGCTGAAACCGCGTTCAATGTAGTGGGTTCGAATCCCACGTAGGACAATTATTTGTGTGATACATGAATGTCTTTTTAGTCTAGGTGTTTTTTTAATACCGTAAGGCAGGAAACAGGTAGACGGCCCATATGATGGTAAATGGTTACCGTCGCGTATGGATAACTGCAACATCAAAATCAAATCAAAATCAAAATACTCTTTATTCAATTTAGGCCCTGAGAAGGCACTTATGAACTACAAAACTACCACCGATTCGGAAAACAACCCAGTCATCGAGAAGAACCGACAATAAGCTCAATCCGGTTTATCTTTTCATAATAACTAACATATTTTTTGATTATTACAATATAATAGACACATAAAGCTACATTCGTTTTTACTGGATGCACAGAGAGAGTCGTCACTTCAAAGGTTTCAGTCCCTTCTTGAATAACCCTATATCATAGCCCTGAGGAAAGACCAAGCTGGGCAACCCATTCCACAACGCTAGCGTACGCATTAGGACGGTTCTAGAAAACCTCACAGTGGTCGCCATTTTGTTAGCTTTTAGGGTGTGCAGATGAGCAGCCAGCCAGCGGCGAGAGGTGTGAGTTTGTTAGTCTTATGATGTAATTTATTTTATTTATATTATATAGGTCCTTCACAGCAGACAATGTATGCAATACGCCAAGTACGAAGTACACAATTTTTATTTCGCTATACAATGGTTTAACGATAGTGCTGGACTTTTGTAGTCCGGTGAAGCTGTTAAGAAGGTCTTAAGGCAAGGGCCTGGTCAATAGCGTAGTCAGTTCGAAAAAAAAGTGCTGGACTTTTCTGAAAAAAAAATACAATTAAAATCAGGTACTTTTAATGCGAATAAAATTGATCAATCACGTTGCGATCGATTGTAATGATTTTTCAAACTTTACTAAACTTTGAATATCGTTTTTATAAGGTGTGAGTGTTGGCTTTGTTTAGAAGTTCTAGAAATTAATATTGTTCACGTTAATCTCTTCGGAGATCCCGTAAGCGTAAATAATATTAATTACAGATAATTTATACTTTTACTGTACTCGGAAACTCTTCAAGAAAAGGTATGTGTTCATATTAATTACGGTGGAACTACTTTTTCCATCCATCACGGAAATTCTGCGGGCGAATATGTACTCGGTTGTTCACCCTTAGTATTAATGTCTTTTGTTCTTATTCCTTTTTATGTGTATTACATTTATTTATTATGGTACTAGCTGTGTCCGCGACTCCGTTCGCGTGGAACATAATGTAAAATTTTGGGGTGTAAGGGGTGTCGAATAACATCATAAGACTTGAGACACCCAAGCCAACCTCACTTGCTGAGTAATGAAAAGGCAATGGCGAAAGCGGCGTGGTAGGGTTTTACAGCTTGACTGGGTCGTAACCACCATGTATATGGCGAAAAAGCCCGTCATAGTGATACGCTTCTGCGGGTCGCTTTTCGGGATCAGCCTGTGCATACCCAGCTTTTCGCGGGCCGGCATGACAGCGGCGGCCGGCGATGGATAGTGTGTTACTCGGTGGTCGCCATTGTTTCTGGATTGTACTGTGCTTACCATCAGGCATAGTGCAGTCATTTTGCCGTAAAAAAAAACAGTGACTAATAAATTCATCTGAATATATTCAATCCATTTACTTATCTACCTTTCTCTCGTACTTAAGTCGCGTCGTCATCAAAATTACAATAACTTTTATTAGAGTCAACCGATTTTAATGAAACCAAGTCTAAATGTTACTCAAGGAGATAGTTTATGTTTTTTTTAATGTTTTATCGTGAACGCAGTACTTTAACAGTGATGCGTGCTCATTCAAACAGATAGACATTTCTAAAAATGATTGAAATGTATTTTATTACCTATTCTAAGATACCTGCAACGTATTTTTCACAAAAGTCTAAAAAGTACAGACACGTTAGATTTTCATTCTTATGTGTGTATAGAATATTCTATCTTTATATATAAATTTCTTCTGTACGTGTGTATGTCACTGAACTCCTCTTAAACGGCTGGACCGATTATAATGAAATTTTGTATGCGTGTTCCAGTGCATTCGAGTTAGTTTGGATTCACAATTGGACCCGGTAGGTGGCGCTGCGGTTGATTTTTCAATTTTTTTTTTATTATTAAGACAAGACAAAGTCCGCCCGGACCCTTAGTATTGATATATATACAAACATAATTTCTATATATATAGAAAATATGAAATGTGTCTTCCTATTTTTACACTTTTATGTTTTTCTTTATTCCAATTTTTAGATGTCTTTTAATGTTGAAAAGAATGTATTCTGTCTTTTTTAGATAGTAGCCCGATGACTGCCGTAAGAGTTTTTGATTGCAGCATTACATAAGTAATATTACTATATACGTATGCTAAATTACTGTATTTTCATCGCAATCGCTATATTGACCTTTCGAATATCACAAAGTTGTACTTAGCAATTTGATATAATCTGAGGAATAATTGATTATCACATCTATTTCGGCCGCAAAGTTAGTAGAAATATTTTCTTTGTTATGTTCCAGTTTTGAGGTTCAGATATGGGAAAGCAATACACTGTACTTTATCCCTGTTACTTTATTAAAAAGGATGATTTAAACCAGGAAAATGGAATTAAATTTATCATTAATGATAGGCCATAGTTAAAATATGAAGGTTCTTTTCTTTATTGATTTAAAAAAGAGGTTATGTCTATATATTTTTGTCTAGTGGCTATTGAATACATTCTTATTTTATGTTTTTTTTTTGTTTTATATATAATAGGAGACAAGCGAAAAGGTGGGTCACCTAATGTTAAGTGATCACCACCGTCCATAGACACTAGCAACACCAGGGGAGTCGCAAGTGCATTGCCAGCCTGTGTATGGGAGAAGGGAGGAGTGGCATTGGAGGATGAAGGGGGAGGGGAGGTGTGCCTCCGGCGCTCTCACTGACTGAACGAAACGCAACAATGCAAGCACTGTTACTTCATTTCGGTGTCTCTGTGAGATGGTGATACTACCCCGGGCGACACATATACACGATACACATTCATGCTGAAACCAGTAATAGCTTCAGAGTGCCTCTACCACCTGCAAGATCTACCATCATTTAATTATTATCAACAATCACCTGTTGTTAAATGACGATGCGGTCTAAGGTAGTAAACATGTCAAACTGAGAGATGGCTGGTTCTCAAGTGCAGCCGCCGGAACACACCAGGAAGGTGGTTGAGCCACGCTGTAGCTATTACTAGTTTCAGCATGAATGGGCCGGCTCGACCGGGGTAGTACTACCCTCTCACAGAACACCAACGTGAAGTAACAGTGTTTGTATTGTTGCGTTTCGTTCGGTCAGTGAGAGCGCCGGAGGCCCACCTCCTTTCCCTTTACTCTTCCCTTTCTCCTTTCTCTGCCCTTTGCGACTCCCCTGGTGTTGCTAGTGTCTATGGACGGTGGTGATCACCTGTTCGTTTGCCTCCTTTTACCGTAAAAAAAAACTTGAAACTTTGCCATAAAAAAAGATTTTCAACTTGAGAGTGGTAGCTAGCCAGACTTAGAAAAAAACCATACCACCATGACTATGGTTTTACCACGATGTTTACCATCACCAGAAGCTCCGACTCAGTTGCATGGATTCGTATCTACGTCCATCTACACTATGCCTGAACACGCCAACAACTAAATAACCGCTTCTGATTATTAACGTGTATGAAGTCGCAAGTAGGTTAATATATAAAATTGATGCGAAGCGTGAGTCGGATGCGTCGTATAATTTACTCGCTCGCTAACAAGAACACACTAATGAACCAGACGAATATATTTCATTGGTTCGTTAGATCTTAAAAAAAAACTGCTATTTGCGGTGAGTGTTTTAAACCGAAGATAAAATTTATAGGATTGTTTATCTTACGTCTACTCGAAGCATTTACTACGGTACGTAGCTATGTATAACCCACTTCAAAAATTCCGCAGTTCTAAGGACAAAGTCTGGTGTGTGGATGAATATTGTCAATCATACATAACCTTTGCAAAGGGAATATAATATATAGGTCACTATAGGTCTGAGGTAAAAATTCTCCTTTCAATTGCTTAGTCAAGTCGGTCAGTATTTATGCAAGATAAAAGAAGAAGAATATAATGTAAATACTAGAAACATCAACAAATTGGTCATTCCATGCTTCAGACTCACTAACATCAGTATTAGGTTTTATAACAAAATACATTATCGATTTGTCGGATAGTTAGTTTAAGAATGATGCCATGCGGTTTTAATGTCTAAAGGCAATAATAATAGGGGGATCAATATGTGAACGATTGTAACGTCTGGTAATCACACCTCTCTCTGTTCATCCACTAAAAATGAATTTAACTATTTATGTTTTGTAAAAATATACAACATAAAGAGATACACCAGGTCGAGTTTCTTGCCAGTTCTTCTCGATGACTGGGTTGTTTTCAGAACCGGTGGTAGCTTTGACATTCATAAGCGCCTCTTAGATATAAAGTGAATAAAATATATTTGATGTTGATATTATGTTAAACTTATTATTAATATAATTATTAATTATTTGAATAGAAGAAGAGATGCTTTGAACAGCAGAGCAATGTTTAGTACATTACAATTACGTGAATGGAATTTATCGTGACCGAACTGCATCCGTATATTAGTTAAATGAGATTGAAAATATTAATCACAACAGAGTATAGCAAATGCTAGAATAACCATGTTCTGTTTAAATATTATTTTGTGCTGGTCCATGATTAACAGTCGTAGTTGAAATTGGCCAGGAAAATACGCGCCAATCTTTTTAACGGCTCTGAATATGTTTGTGCAGAACATAAATATAAGTTTAAATATGTGGTAGTTATTTTATAGGCAGTTTGTTTTGTTGTAATCCGCGAGGGCAACTCCTGTTTCCCTCCACACCTAGAATCCTTTTCCTTAACATACCGCTAGAGGGACGCGTAAGATTCGCACCGCCATTATCGTTTGCGTCACGCAATTAAGTGAACACTCTGCGTCGCGAATAAGTACTCAAGGCACGCCGCGAGTGAGAATACATATTGTGACCCGCCTACTCACTGGATACGGATGCAATACCATATTATCAGGCGCTATGAATAAAGAGTTTCTCCATAGCAAGTGGAAGCACCGGTCGGCCTCACCTCTGCTACTTAAGTGTGTATGTTTCTATTTCCCAGCCCAATCGATTATATATGTACCATTGAATCCTAAGATTGACCATGTATCCGTAATACCCTTGCCCTCGTCGATCGCTAAAAATACAGTCCACGTCTCTCCTTATATTAAAACCACAATCAATGGAGGTGAAGAAGCAAGTGATTTGATCAAACTACCTACCAGTTCAAGTCACTATTCCCTCCAATATCTATTATATTTTATGTATAAAATCGAGACTACTCAAGGATAAATAAATGCCAATTAATATTATTGATATTTTAATTTTGTTTTGCATTAGACTCTTTGACTATATTATGAGCAAGCTCAAACTTAGATTATATTCAGAGCGGCCAAAAAGATTAACGTGAACTGAACATCAAGGTCACTGAAACCACTTTAACTGTTCTGACAAGTGGATGCTTATAATGCCGATGGGTCGTCTCGAGAGCGCTTTTATTTGCTTAGTCGACCATTCGAAACGCACTCGTGTTATTGATAACTTCGTCGAATGACCTCGTGTACCTTTGCTCTCTTTTCAAGCGATATCAATAAATAAATAATAAATAAATATTGGATATAATTATTTATTTTCCTAAATCTCGGTATGAGACAACACTTTTATGACATAAATGTCAGATTATCACTCGTACGTATTTGTTACCAAGCGTTTTCTGTTTGTAGATCGTTAGTTTGGGCCTCGCGTGCCACCGCACTACCATTTAGGTTCAAGAGTTATGTAAATATATTTGGGCAATGTGCTGTTTAAGGGAGAGTGTCAAGTTGTACGTGGAAATCGCTATTTTGTTAATATTGGGGTGGTATCTGACACATATTGTGAATCGTTTACAATATAGGTATAGTTTTCTCTGAGCATAGATAAAAATGTAGTCAGCATACCAACCTACACACATCTGTTAACACGACATTATTAAAAACTAGCTTCTGACCCCCGACTTTTTCCCGCGTGGAATAGTTACTTTGAGCTAACGTTAACGCAGCAGAAGCTGACAAAAAGAAAAAAAAAATATTTTGGTAAATTCTTCATTGGTGCTCCGATTCTATTGATCTTAGCGTGATGATATATACACTGAAATAATTTTTCAAATCAGATCAATAGTACCTGAGATTAGCGCTTTCAATCAAATAAACAAACCTTCCAGCTTTATAATATTAGTATAGATTGTAAATTGTGTTTATGTCTAGAGTGTAGCGGGTACTTGTAATATTTATATACTAAACACTAGTAACAACTCACAACTTCGTCCGCGTTAAATCTACATAAAAAGAATGATAGACGTCTGCCGTTATGCACGCATCACTCTCTTACTATTGAAAAGATTTCAATCATTTTTTTTTTATTTTACTTCTCCGTCACTTTTTCCTTATCAAAAAAATATATCACGATAACTTCATATGAGGCATATAGAATCAAAGACAGCTAAGTGCCACAAGTTAAAGTTAACTAAAAATGAACTGAGTATGGAGCCATCTAGCCTATTATTGGTTGCAAATCACCATTTAATTCCTACAAGAAATAAAATACAGCTAAAGCCTTTTAATTTTCGTTTTAAAATTGATTTTGGGATCAAATACATTTAAGTACAACCAAGTCATCAAATAAGAAGTAAAGTAAGAATAAAATACAGTTAAGGAATTATCGCATTTTTTAACTTCTTGAACTTCTCTTTTAGAGCTGATGGCCATAGGCAGGCAAAATCAATAGCATATGCCACTCCCTAAAATTGAAACTTTGAATATAAGTACAACTCCAACTCTGAGAATAGATAAACATTTTTTTCGTTTCCTGCAAATGTGGTCTCTATGCATTTAGCTGTTTTTGATTTTATATGCCTCATATATTGATATGAAGGTATTGGAGTTTTTATTAATATTTGAAAATCTTATTCATATTATAACTACTATTTAAGAGTAAAGTAATAGGACTGTGAATAGCTAGAAAAGATAATCATCAAGAACATCTATATAAGTGCAATCTTAATTATAGGTGTTTACGACGTATTTATTATATTCTACAGCAAATAACTTAAGTAAATGAGAAAGCTAAAACAAATACAACAAAAAAAAGAAAAAACACTAAATATACATTCCCATTTTCTTTTTATTTTAAGTTACTTAAATAAATGTATTTATACTGATTGAGACTAGATTCCAGATACACAATAATATAAGAGGTGAAATTGGATTTCTTTAATCGGTGATTTAATTAATTACATGTAAAATTGAGTCGTTAAATTTCAAAACGAGCTAAATCCAATGTAAGCTGTTCCTAGTACTTTCCTAATATTTCCGTTCATAATATTACTACATCGTTATTAAGCATCAGGTGAGATTTTGGTCAAATCCTATAAGGTATTAAAGAAAAATCTGTAGAATAACTAATAACTGCGCTTTAGCGATGTACAGTGTACAAAATTAATGACATTATCTGTGCAAATTTCATGGAGTTCAAAATTAAATTCTATTTGAAGTCTTCCGGTTGGATTAATTCCGGCGACGAGTTCGCGTAGGTCTTATTTCCGCTCTTCGCTTTGTATTCTTATTTTCCGGGTCAGTTTTCTGCAATCTCCTATTTCCGGTGCCAGAGCAAGCGGAATCGCGTGCGTTTCGGTGTCGATTATTGTTTTCTCTAACGTGTCACCTCTTAAAGCTTAGATTGGTTTAAATAAATTAAGGAGGAACGTTTTAATATCTTCTCTATTATTTGTGTGGGCCAAGCTGGAGATTAGAGCTATGGAAATTTGCGGCAGCACACGATACACGTGATTCGGGAATGTTCTAATGTTATAATCTTGTGCGAAACTAGTTGTCCGCCCCGGTTTCGTAGATGTGTATTAACGAACAAAATGAAACCATATCTTCCAATTAAGTACGAACGTGTTTTTTTTTAAATATCAAACGAACCCGTGGGTCACCTGATGTTAAGTGATCACCACCGTCCATAGACACTAGCAACACCAGGGGAGTCGCAAGTGCGTTGCCAGCCTGTATATGGAGGATAGGTAAGGAAAGGAGAAAGGGGAAGGGAAAAGAGGTGGGTCTCCGGCGCTCTCACTGACCGAAGGAAACGCAACAATGCAAGCACTGTTACTTCACGTTGGTGTTCTGTGAGATGGTGGTACTACCCCGTTCGAGCCGACCCATTCATGCTGAAACTAGTACAGCGTGGCTCTACCATCTTCTAATGTGGTAATGAAATAATATACCGACTGAACCACCAAATGTCAGTATATCAAATTTGTCAATATTTATAAAGATCTTTCTTCCGTTGTCTGTTGCTTACTCACTCAAACTTGGGGGGCTGGTGTTACTCGAATATGCAGGAAGTGTACCTCTCATTCCCCTGCACGTGCTAGGCGGGTGGTGCTAAAGAGTTACAAATTTTTACTGCTGCACTGTTCCACAAATTGAACCTTGCAGCGACAAATAAAGCAGTCAATCAATCGACGATAATAAATGGATACTCTATTTAGCTATACGATTAAATAAAAACTCACCTTTTTATGAGGAGTTTGTAAACCAAAATTTTCACTTTTCTTATAATTTATTTCAATTACAAACCTTGTTTTGACAATTACAAATACGACAAAATAAGAGTTAGCCCAATAGGTGAAGCTGTACTGAAGTGCTGCGTGGTATTTATAAGTGGGTGTGTAATTTTACCCATATTATAGACTAAATAAATATATTGTTTTTCTTTCAGTCTATATATACAAATTGAAGTGACTGTTATTTCTCCAGGCTAATAATATCCATAACGCTTGAATAGATTTCGATTAATCCTTTACTGTTAGACAGGGAACTTTCTAGAGTATTATGTAGCCTAAATTTTTGTTACATTTTTCTATATGGACTAAGCCGGTATTGATATAATTACATTAATCTAGTTAAATATGCAGTTTTCGTGAAATTACTAAGTATTTTCATGACATAGAGACGTGGGCACAAACTTCGTAGTTTAAATGTGCAAACTTGGGAATAGCAGATTAATTTAGAGTAAAACATGTTCTGGACTAAAATATGTCGATATCTAACACAATTCGTCTATGTAGGTCTATTGACATTTATTAATAGATGAAAAGTTATTTAGTATTGTTATTTCGATCTGTAATCTATATCTGTACACATAATAACAGTGTAAATCAAACGTGACTGTACTTTTCGATTTTCGTGAAAAAAATTATTGCAGGTGCCTAAGAATAAGGGATCATCCATAAATTACGTCACACGCTAAGGGGAGGGAGGGGATCCACGAAGTCCTAAATTTCGTGACGTCACATTTCCAAATCTACGTGTTAATTAACGAAATATTCACGCTCTTACAATAAACGGTCTCAAATCTACTTGTAGTATTACAAAAAGTGAGTTAAAGTACTCCCGAAGGTAACTAAACGGATATCGCTTTTTTATACCATCGACGAGTTACAATATGTGTTTACAAGTATACCGTAATACTTCACGCTCCTTATCAATGATATTATTATAAGTAAAAAGCTGTCGATGATTTACCTACATGATTCTTTGACAAAACAAATAGTACGATAACTTACATGTACCTAAAGTACTAAATAATATTGTAACGCCACACTGTCTTAGATAACATGTGAGAGTAAGATGGCATATTCACAATATCAATGGTAAAAAAGAAATAGTTATATGTTGCTTACACCGACGTGAAATGACAGTGCTTGCATTGTTGCCAGTAGATAGAATGATTCATGACGAAGCTTTAGGTATATAATTTGTCAAGGTTTTACTTATTATCAGGGCATGAGAACGTCCGCCGGGCCCGCTAGCGTTTTACAAATCTTAGATTAATGAATAGAGCTCATACTAGCAAACATATATGTTCAATACGTGTTCTATACCGAGAATATATTTCACAGAATTCAAAAACCCCACCTTTGAATATTAAAATCAAATTACACACATCCTTGTCATTCCTGTCAGAACATATTTTAAAATTCACCACAGCCTTGTCACAGCGTCTCGCGTATAATCCAATAATAGGAACCTGTATAAATTCTAAAAGAGTATTTTGTAAAAATGTATGTAGAAAAGATCGCAATAATTCGATAAAAACGACGACCTCAACAAACAATGTTACAGCTACAATTATGGGAGTGTATTTTTAGGTCTGCGATATTACTATAGATGATAATAATGTACTCGTATATTTATCAATAATGAATCACGCCATTGTGTTATTTTACAAGGATTGTTATTATAAACGGCTGTTAATTATTTTGTTGTTGGGTATTTTGCTGTGTACACGATCATCAAACGGTTTTGCTTTGTTCGTATTTTAGTTTTCAATATGAGTAACATGAAGGACGTTTTCTTTTACACTTTCTCACGCTATCATTTTTAATAATAATAACGAACAGCAGATAATCAGCTATAACAATAACAGCAGCTGTAACATTGTCGTTAATAATATGTTACATTATTAGTTTCTGCAATAATAATGTTTTGAATTGAAAGTCATTCGTGCTTCTATTAATATATGACTATATTTTGGTTTCATATTTCATTAGTGGAAATATCATCGAACGATCTTCGATAATTCATTATTATTCATCAACAACCACTTCACTATTTACTCAGAACCGACTACAGCATTGTATAAATAATATTGAAATATGTGTAGAGACACATACATTATTTTAGAAAGAAAGAATAATTATACGCTTTACACTATATATTGATATTTACTTTGCAGCTAAACAAGGTAAGCAAGCACCGAAGGCAAGAAATGAAGACGTCATAGAAACAGATTACGAATCGAGTGATTTCATATGGGCTCAAGCGGACGTTATACATCGTTTTGAAGTGCCTGAAGGTTTTTTTGGAAGCGGTGGACTCTCTGATGACCAAGATAAGGTAATGCAATAGCCTACATCTATTGGTACTGCAAGTTATCGATTCAAGTTTGAAAAGTACACCTGCCTTCTAATGACAATCTATTGGTACTGCAAGTACTACATCCAAAAATAAAAGTACACCTGCCTTCTAACCACCTATTTTCCAAGAGCAAAGTGACAACAAAGACAGCTAAATTAAAATCAAAAATAGTTTATTAAAGTAATACTCTGAAAAGGCTCTTGCGAACGTCAAATTTCTACCACCGGTATGGAAAAAAAACCCAGTCAACGAGAAGATCTAGCTGGAAACTCTATTTAGTTACTTTCTGTACTATATAAGTTTTGTTACAAATACTGTAGTCACCATCGTCCAGAGAGGGGCGTTATTTCCAGACAACAGTATCGTTCACGTAATGAAACATCCTCTAACAACCTTTTCTTATAAAAATCTCATTAGTAATCTGCTTGAACTTATTATCAGGTAAATCGGTTTTGTGCTTTGGGGCCTTATTATAGGACCTAACAGTGCCACCCCAAAAACTGATGTTACTGCGCTTGAAACAGGGTGGCTAATATTTGATTGATTCTAGTATTAAAATCATATTACTCTTTTAAATTATATTATTAAGGATGGAAAGACAGAGTTAAGATATTATATTCTTGAAACTAACTTAGATTCTAATGATTCGCGCGCTGTACACTGTATGCTATCGCATATTTCTTGCGAAATATGTAATTAAGGAGTGTGTTGATTATGCAATTCCATTTGAATGTTCTTTTTTAAACAATTTTATAACTATTTATTATTCAATCAAATATCTTTAAAATGCGTGTGTAAAATTGCTTATATATTTTACTTTTTGTGTTTCAGGTCCAGAGAAAGCGAAGCAGCGTTTATCAAAATTCTGATTTTGTTTAAATCATATGTTATGATGACAATCATAATGTCTATTTTAATATTTTAATTGCTCATTATATAGTAAACAGTGCCTAATTAATCTTAAATTTGTTTTATTATATAGAATTCCTTATAGGTTCCTTAAATTCTATTGTTAATGTCGGTGTTCGATGGTACGATACAGTAATTGTATTCAAGTAAATTGCGACCATCATAGACTTTATAAATACATCACAAACATAATGACATATTTAAGCTTATTTACTAAAGTGGCAAGTTACTGTGTAACTCTGCCTATATTGACTGCCTTATGACGTGAAAATAAAAAAAGAATAGCGAATTTTTTGTAACTGAGAGGTGGTTGAGCCTGTCGTTGTTTGATGCTTGACATTGTTGGTATATAGCTGCACAATATAAAAGTAAATATTAATTAAATGCTTTAGCGTTCCATATCTCGTTTAGGTCACCATTATATTTGGATTGTATTGTGCTCATCACCAAGCACAGTCACTGTACCGTAATATCTTTAGAAAATGTTTTATTTTTGTATACGTTGGAAGATAATTAATCAAATATTGTCCACCAAAAGGTCCAAAACCAGTGAAGCGTTTTCAATTTTATTAAAAAAAAGTACTCTTTGTAAATAATTCCACTGTGTATTTTACACAAGCGATTTTGTGAGATTTATATCGTTCAAAAAAAGAGCAAGGATTTTCTGAATTAAATGCCGACGAACAGGTAGCGCCTAGAATGTAAAATAAAACTCTAGTTTCGACGTTAACGCTCGACTCTCGTGAACCGTGTCAAGCGATATTAAATTAATTTACTCTGGGTGACATAAATGTGTAGGTTTCTAATATTAAAAATATTATTATTTTATAAAAGAAGACTTTGATGTAATTATGATGAAAAATAATCATTCATGCTGGTGAGAGATATTGAAATTGAAGTTAGTAAATAGACAGACAAATACTGCAAAATGCTCCAGCATCATACTATCTATACTTAGGCTGAGTTGCACCAGTCAATGTTAACGTTAAAAATTCGGTTAAAGTTATTGTTAAGCAAAAAACGGGTTGCACCAGTTGACAATGGTTAAAATGACGTCACGATTTAACGTTAACTATTACGGCTCGATGTTGGCCGGTTAATGTTATTGTTATTGTCAATTTTTGAATCGGTTGTCAAGTTCAATAGTAAAAACTTTAAAATATTATGTCGTGGTGTTAAAAAAAGATTTGAATTGAAAGAAGATTGTAATTGTGTTGTCTTGTAATATTTGTTTTTATTTTTATTGTAGCACGACAAAGTGACTGTATTATCCCTGATGGTAAGCATAGTGAAATCTAAAAACAATGGCAACCACCGAGAGACAAACTATCCATCGCCGGTCGCCGCTGTCATGCCGGCCTGCGTAAGTGTCTCTTCACGTTACGCTTGAATGAAGGAATATAATACATTTCAATCATTTTTAGAGATGTCTGTTTTTTTTAACACGTCACAGCTTAAATATTGCGTTGATGATAAAACTTTAAAAACACCTCATGCGTGCCTACTACGATATCTATACGTAGGAGTATAACAAACGTTGTACTTTTTAGATGTTGGTTAAAAATATTGTTGCAGGTGCTTAAGTAATGTAAGGTGTGAATAAGTAATGAAATAGATTTCAATCTTTTTTGGAAATGTCTCTCAGTCTGTCTGATTGTTTCAACACGTTATACTGTTAAATTATAACGCTCACGATAAAACCTTTCAACAAAATCATAAAGTATATCTTCGAGTAACGTTTAGTCTTTGTTCCATTAAACTCGGTTCGTATTATCAAAAGTTATTGCACTTTTAATGAATACGCGACTTAAGTACGAGAGAAAAGTAGATAATAATATAATTAGACTTAATACATTCAGATGACTTCATTAGGCACCGTTTTGTAGATCAAGTTACACGCGGACGAAGTCGCGGGTACAGCTATCTTCTAATAAAACGAGGTGAAGAAGTATTTTAATATATATTTTAGATTATTACTGCCGTTGTCGAGTATATGCCTAGTGATCGTATGAATGTTCTAACAAGATGGTGGTCCACTCGTTAGAACTTTCCTTGGATTTTTGTGGCAGCTCGGAATTCGTGCCCCTTGGTATTATTTTCCCATTCATTTGATTTATGCGCAATAACTGAACTATATTACGTAAAACGCCACCAATATTAGAAAATATACAGTCGAATAACACAAGATTTCTCGGAGTTTGTAATCGTCGATACGTCGTGGGCTAGCGTGGTAACTATGAACCTTTCCTCGGAAAGAGGCCTATGGCACTGAATTGGCTCTCTTACAGGCTGATGATGATGTCGATGACTTCTGATATCGGCATGTTACATAATCAGTTAGCAATAGCAGTGATAGGAGGGGGTGTAACAGGTGGGGGGTGCCGTGGCTAAGCTGGTGGGGTCGCGGCGAGCGTTCACTCACGTGGATGCGGCGCTGGACTCGTTAGAACAGTTGTCTCGCGCGTCGCACGTCCGGGAACCGACTCCCGAGGATTTCGGTTCGTAGATTGCATTCTCTTTTACTGATTTTATATTGAAATTAATTTATTTATTTCTACCATTATCATGTCTGTAAATATTTTGCGTTTCAGTACTAACTGATGGTGGTCTTGATAGAACTTTTCATAGTTAAAAAAAGTATATTTATGACATGTAAGAATGCAAATTCCATCCCATTATTTTTAATCCACTTCACTTATGTACGACATGTATATGTGATACATAATATTGGGTCAAATAATTTTTTTTTAATAAATTCGATCTGTGCATTGATAAGTTTGCCTCATTCTGAAATGAATAATCTAACTTATATTTAAGTGTCATTTTCATTTAAAACTAGCCGACCCGTGCCCGCTTCGTTGGGCGGTAATACGTAAGCGTGGAATGGTTATTTTGCGCTAAGACGCAGCGGAAGCTCTGAAAAGGAAAAAAAATACCTTGATTTTGCAACATTCTTCATTGCTGCTCCGCTCCTATGGGTCTTAGCGTAATGATATATAGCCTATAACCTTCCCTGATAAATGAGCTATATAACACTGAAAGAATTTTCCAAACCGGACCAGTAGTTCCTGAGATTACCCCTTACAACGTCACAAACTCTACCTCTTTATAATATTAGTATAGATAAATGTGTCAGATATAACCACGTCTTTGCAAAACAATGACATTGTTACTTTTATATGCGACATACTAAATTCTTCCTATCTGCAAGTTTGTAGAGAAAGATGCGCAAAATAATAGTAACATAATTTGAATTTGCTATTTCGGGGCAAATATCTGGCCATTTCTGTTATTGCGTTTTTCTTGCGAAATACATAATTAATGAGTGGAGTTGATTATCCAATTCCATTTCAATGTTCGTTTTTAAACAATTTTATAACTATTTATTATTCAATCAAATATCTTTAAAATGCGTGTGTAAAATTGCTTATATATTTTACTTTTTGTGTTTCAGGTCCAGAGAAAGCGAAGCAGCGTTTATCAAAATTCTGATTTTGTTTAAATCATATGTTATGATGACAATCATAATGTCTATTTTAATATTTTAATTGCTCATTATATAGTAAACAGTGCCTAATTAATCTTAAATTTGTTTTATTATATAGAATTCCTTATAGGTTCCTTAAATTCTATTGTTAATGTCGGTGTTCGATGGTACGATACAGTAATTGTATTCAAGTAAATTGCGACCATCATAGACTTTATAAATACATCACAAACATAATGACATATTTAAGCTTATTTACTAAAGTGGCAAGTTACTGTGTAACTCTGCCTATATTGACTGCCTTATGACGTGAAAATAAAAAAAGAATAGCGAATTTTTTGTAACTGAGAGGTGGTTGAGCCTGTCGTTGTTTGATGCTTGACATTGTTGGTATATAGCTGCACAATATAAAAGTAAATATTAATTAAATGCTTTAGCGTTCCATATCTCGTTTAGGTCACCATTATATTTGGATTGTATTGTGCTCATCACCAAGCACAGTCACTGTACCGTAATATCTTTAGAAATGTTATAATTGCGCTACGGCGACATAACGTTACTATGCAAAATTATCAATCAGTTGAATTAGAAGTATAACATCTAATAGGCTTAATTCTATTGATGTATGTGTTTGTCCCTTTATTATGATCATCTTTTCATTGATTTTCAAACCACAATGATTGTAAAGAAAGTTCACTTCAATAATGTCTATGCCGACAAAGTTGAAAAATATCTGTAAACGAAATTGTACCTCATATGTAACGAGTTTTAGGCTTACTATAAAATATATTTCTGACATACCATCTAGGTATAAGTTTGAGTGAGTCCCTGGATAGTTTGGATTCACAATTGGAAACGGTAGGTGTCGCTACAATCTGATTTATTAAGATTTTTCGTGTTTAAAAATACAATTGAAATCGGTAATAACCAATTTGGTGTAGACGAAGTTGCACGGGTCAGCTAGTATTATAATAAGATTTTTTTTTATTGTAGCACGGCAAAATGACTGCACTGTGCCTGATGGTAAGCACAGTACAATCCAAAAACAATGGCGGCCACCGAGTGGCACAGTATCCATCGCCGGTCACCGCTGTCATGCCGGCCTGCGAAAGGTTGGATATGCACAGGCTAATCCCGAAACGGGACCCACAGAAGCGAATCACTATGACGGACTTTTTCGCCATATACATGGTGGTTGTGACCTAGTCAGGCTGTAAAACTCTACCCTGCTTTCGCCATTGCCTCGTTCGTTATTCAGCAGGGTGCACCACGTGCAGGTGAGGTTCGCTTGAATGTCTCAAGTCTTAGATGTTATTCGACACCCCTTATACCCCCTTTCAGTCGAAACTTATAGTGACGATATATAGTCAGTAAATTTTAAAGTGAATAAATCTAAATATCTACATATAATTTAATATAACGCTGCTTTACATAAAGACACCAGTTTCATCTACAAATTGCTTGCTAAACATATTTGAAAATAATCTGTACGTAATGACCACTCATTTCCAGCAGTCATCTTCGGGGGCCTATTGCTGAGAATTACGAAACAGTGTCATCATGTTTTGGCTCTACAAAGTAAAACCACCCTAACTAATATTATAAGTGCGAATGTGTGTTTGTTTCTTTGTTACCCTTTCACGAGTTACTCAACCCATCATCTTGAAATTCTGATACACGTTCTCAATGTTCTACGAAATATATAAATAAATATATATTTTAAATTTATAACAAACCTACTTTTTTCTAGGAATAAGATACATAATACATAAAGACGCCAGTTTCATTTACAAATTGCTTGCTAAACATATTTGAAAAGAATCTGTACAGCAGTCATCTTCGGGGGCCTATTCTTGAGAATTACGAAACAATGTCATCAAGTTTTGTCTCTACAAAGTAAAACCACCCTAACTAATATTATAAGTGCGAATGTGTGTTTGTTTCTTTGTTACCCTTTCACGAGTTACTCAACCCATCATCTTGAAATTCTGATACACGTTCTCAATGTTCTACGAAATATATAAATAAATATATATTTTAAATTTATAACAAACCTACTTTTTTCTAGGAATAAGTGAAATCTACCTTAAATCAAGTGAGGCCGTCGATAAAAGCTTATTGAATTATAAGACTAGCAGATATCCGCAACTTAATTCTCCTGATGATGGTTTTGTTTCATGGGAAACTACATGTTCTATCGCATTGTGTTGTTTATTAGTTTTCAATGATATATTTGTTATTAACCGACTTCGAAAAAGGAGGAGGTTACTACGTTCGGTTGTATTTTTTTAAAATGTATGTTAATCGACATCTCCGTCAATTATTACGACTTCAAATATATTATTAGGTAGCGCGAATATCAATATTTTTTATTTAATTTGGTTAATTTAATAATTCAGTTATTTGTCGCTTTTTAGTGCCTTATTAGTTTTTCACATCGAAGCCTCTATCAAACTTATGGATTTCAAGTTAACTTTGCTAAAGTTTATCATTATTGCCTAGTATCTATGGAATAGCATAGCTAACTGTAACTTAGATGATAGTTAAAAGAGTTATCCATTTGGCAGTCAATTATTTTATCAAAATAGACGTAACCGTTTCGAACACCAGCTCGGTCAAACGAAACACAGATTTATTTTCTTTATAAATGTATTAATGATTTAACTATCCAAATGATACAAATTGCATACTTTAAATATACTTCAGACCATTCGTTGTTTATTTAGACAAATATATAGTATATTTAACAAGTACACGAAGATATTTTTCTTATGTACCAGCCGCTGCGGTAGTCGTCGTTGGAGTGGTTGTGCTTGTAGTTGTTGTTGGGCTTACAGTTGTTGTTGGGCTTGTAGTTGTTGTTGGGCTTACAGTTGTTGCTGGGCTTACAGTTGTTGCTGGAGTTACAGTTGATGTCGGTCTTGATGCTTGACTAGTTGTTTGTGTCGGTGAAGCAAAGAAACATGTTGCATCAAATCCTTTACAGAACAGACAGAGTAACTGAAAAATAATCACATATAAATATGGTTGTTGTTGTTAACTATATATTCTTAATTTTTTATACATATTAAGACTTTAAATATATCTACAGTATAAGAATAACAAGTCTTATAAAATAACTTTAGTAAAAATGAGATATTACAAAGTGAGACATTAGGACAAGGTTTTCATTGTGTGTGTGTTTTTTTTAAATTGTAGCACAAAAAAGTGACTGCTCTGTGCCTGATGGTGAGAACAGTACAATCCAAAAATAATGGGGACTACAGAGAGATGCGCTATCCCTCGCCGGTCGCCGCTGTCATGCCTGCCTGCGTAAATGTATCTTCACGTTACGCTTGAAGGACCCCATGTTAGAGAAAGGAGGGACACACTGGCCGGGAGAATACTATCCATCGCCGGTCGCCGCTGTCATGCCGGCCTGCGAAAAACTGGATATGCACAGGCTGATCCCGAAACGCGACCCGCAAAAGCGAATCACTATGACGGGCTTTTTCGCCATATACATGGTGGTTGCGACCCAGTCAGGCTGTAAAACCTTACCATCCCGCTTTCGCCATTGCCTCGTTCGTTATTTAGCAGGGTGCACCCGTGCAGGTGAGGTTGGCTTGGGTGTCTCAAGTCTTATGGCGTTATTCGACACCCCTTACACCCCAAAATGTTGAGAGTAAATAGTATTTTTGACGTGAAACCATCTTATAAATCGATGAACGCCGGCTGCACGCACGAAAGAGCATAACTCATTGTCACGTTCCGCCTGAGCTGAGCGTGCAAGCGAGAGCGCGGAATAAGCGATAGAAAAGCGCAATCGGCCTAAGCGTTCGTCAAAAATACAACATAGAACAATTCAACTCATTAAAGTATCCAATTTTTCATAAATGTTTTTTTATGACGTTATAATATAAAATTATTGTCCGTAAACCGACTTTACAGACAACTAGGTGGTAGGGTTTTACAGCCTGACTGGGTCGCAACCACCATGTATATGGCGAAAAAGCCCGTCATAGTGATTCGCTGCTGCGGATCGCGTTTCGGGATCAGCCTATGCATATCCAGCTTTTTGCAGGCCGGCATGACAGTGGCGACCGGCGATGGATAGTGTTTCACTTGGTGGTCGCCATTGTTTTTGGATTGTACTGTGCTTACGAACAGGCATAGTAGAGTCATTTTGCCATGCTAAAATGAAAAATAAAAAAAAACATAGATTAATGGAAATTAACTAACCTTTATTGTACTCAAATGGTAAACAATCTGAAGTAATATACAGACATCCAGCGAAAATGAAAAATATAAATGAGTAAGGAAACGCCATCATAGAACTGGGTCCGCGGGTAAGGTTCGAATGATAATGAGAAATTGTTCAACAACACTTTAAAAGTTGTCTTATAAGCCTACGACATTTTGCGACACAAAAATGAAAGAAAATATGGACATGACATGGTTAAATGACTCGTGCTATATATTTGTGTTGATGATGTGTTGTGATATCTATATGGTATTATAATATATATAATTTTAATATTTAATTTTTTTTTTTAAATATCAAGTTCGTTGATATTCATATTCAGAAGTAGCTCGAAAATATATAAAGTACTTGTCTTGGAATCTTTGAAAAATTTGGAGTGACCCTTAAAAAAATTTTTTTTGCACCTGCCGTTTGGACTCAGGATCGTTATAATTTTTCTTGTAGAAAAAAATTAAATTATGAGAAAAATAATTAAAAAAAAACATTTTTGACGATTTTGGAAACATTAAAAATTTGGTATGACCCTTAAAAAATTTTTTAACTCTTAAAACATTATAAATTAACATATTTTGATACCAGACTCGACCTAAAAAAAAAGTTTTTTTGTTTTTTATATATACATATATATAGATGCGTCACAAGCCGAATGCTTAGGCCGATCGCGACTCTCTATCGCTTATTCCGTGCTCTTGCTTGCAGGCTCGGTTCAGGGGCGGAACGTGTCGATGAGTCTTGCTTATTCGTGCGTACAGCCGGCGGTCATCGATTTATAAGACGTTATCGGAAAAAAAATTGACATATCCCACGGGAACAGTACACATTTTCTGGATGAAAGATATCCATGTACTTTTTTACTCCTGATAATGTGTATACAAAATTTAATGATGATCAGTGGTGTAGATAAAACGTGAAAGCGTATCAAACAAACTCACTTCCGCATTTACAGTATCAATTAGGATTTCCTAATAAGTAGATTTTGAAGCTAGTTACAATTGTTTCGACTATCTTTATAAACTATGGTATACTTTTAGAAATTAATGTGATCTAATAAAAAATATTAAAATGCCTAACAAAATTATCAACACTATTCTTTCGTTTTGAAAAAGGAAACATAAAAATAAACGCCTTTGTTCAGGAATCTCTGGATTTTCCTTTGCATACCTTGCTCGTTATCTGTGTATTTTACGCTTTAACGACGAGCTGTAAATTTGATAGCCAATGTGATTCGTCCAAAATCGCGGACCCGTCCTTCACTTCATCATTTATGTACGAATAGGCGTTTTTAAAACAACTGAACGGGTCTACATATACTGGACAGTTAGAGGAAACCTATTCCACAACAGGTTGTCACGCAATTCTGTTATTACTTTTTATTTTTATTTTATGAGGCAATATTATATCTTGGAATTATTCGAATTGTTAACGGCGCATGTTTCTTATTATTACGTGGTTTTCGTATGTTAATAATGATGCTAGAAGAAAGGTTCAAAATTGCTTTATTATATTCCACGAACTGTCTGCTAATTTCATGTGTATTTCACGATATAAATCTTAATTTTATTACTAAATTTTATATCATAAAGTAGACGATGTCTATGGCTGCGTTCTGGAGAAAAAAGTTTTTTGTAGCATTGCTAATGGTAAAATGAATGATGATGAATGAGTAATGTGAGTGTCATACATGCGTGAAATCATATTTATATGGGAAAATATGAATTACATTTCGTCCCTATTATATCATATTTCAATACATATGTATTAACGCTACCGGAGCATGGCTTTGTTTCGCAAGTCTAGCCTAACCTACCAGAACCGAGACGGGAAAATGAAGAAAAATAAATAATCTACCTATTAATACACAGCAAGATATTAATCATATGGCCCAGGTGTAGATTGTAATTGACCAACTTCAGTTGCGGTGGCGTTAATACGTAATTCGTTGAGGGTAATATGACTGTATCGTCCGTCTCGGTTCGGTTGACTTGCGAAACAAAGACAGTTAATACGTATGTACCCGTATTTCGTTTTAAATTAAACAACAAACGAAACTATTACTTTGTAGTTCTGCAACCAATAAGAAATAAGTTGGGGCTCTATATTATTACATATCTCTTTTCCCACTGTAATAATATTACATTGTAGTGCTACTAACGCATATTTATTTACTACGTACTAAATCAAATATGTGTCTTCTTATCACAGGTTAATGAATAATAGCCACATGACACGGTGTAATAAAACAGAGCTACTGCTTTCAAGGGTCATTCATATGAGACTGCTGCTGACAGAGTAGGTCTTAAATTTGTAGCAAAAGTATATATAATGTGTTCTGTGTTATTGTTAACGTGAAAGATTTATTTTTTATTTCTGTTACATGAATATCCACCGAGTGAAAGTCCGTGTATCGTATGGACTCCCATTGAGAAACAGTGCTGCAGTATTGCTCGTATTGCAGCATATTGTCGAATGGGGTTGTCAGTTGTTGGACATTTTTTATTCCTCTGTATATCTATCATTTAATTGTTTTGCTTTGATTCCGATAACAAAACTATTTCATTCTTTTAATTGTTAATATTTATATTGTACAGGTTTTACAGCCTGACTGGGTCGCAACCACCATGTATATGGCGAAAAAGCCCGTCATAGTGATTCACTTCTGCGATTTGCGTTTCAGGATCAGCATGTGCATTTCCAGCTTTTCACAGGCCGGCATGATAGCGGCGATCGGCGATGGATAGTGTGTCACTCGGTGGTCGCCATTGTTTTTGGATTGTACTGTGCTTTTCTTCAGGCATAGATAAGTCATTATGCCGTGCTACAATAAAAAAAAATTCCACTGCATTCTCAGTATAGTTTCATTAAGAATGCTTTATATTCGTCATCTTTTGATCCATTATATTATACTATTTAAATTCACTACACATAAGGTATCTTATTTTCACTGAATAATTTGACTCTCTTTGCAACGTCAAAGCGGCAGTTTGTATCGGACCTAAACAAATTTGATTTCGGCTCAAAGATTAGGTGCCTACTTCAAGAACGGACCGGTAATACGAATTACTGTGTGAATTTTAAATGTAGTGCAGGATCGGATCTATTTTTCATGATGTATTTGGGAGCCCATTACTCTAAATTGTCGTTTCAAGTATAATACGTTTCTACTACAATAACATCAATTTCTAACAACAGCAAATACAACAACAATTCGTTTTATAATTTGAATTTATAATATCGACTACAAAATATAATATCTGACTCGAAGAGCAAAAATGAAACAGATTATAAAGACACGGGATCTGATCTGTAATAAATGTCTCATCTATTACTTATATTTTCATCCTACTACATTGCCAATATTTCCATTAACAAGTTGATAAATGGAATGCGGGAAGAAACTTCAAATTTTTTCTGCACACCCGAAGGGATTCGTGAATTAAGAAAAACTAAATATAAGTAAACTTTATGCATTATATAAAAAAAATCACATGAGGAGCAAAGACAAGTACTATGTGAAGTTGTCTCATCATTTAGTTTTTCTATTAATATACTATTAGTAATTATTTATCAAAAAATTATAATAAAAACGTTTTAAACTCGATTAGCTGATTCAGCAACACACTACTACTGAACACAGCTATATGTATATATATATAGTGTATACTCGACACGGATGGGCAGACGCTCCGCACGAGAATGAACCACGTTCACGTTTCGCCACGCCCTTCACAGGCCAACTCCTCCGATATGTCATGTCAGGTCGAGACCAGCTCCTCCGACACCAATAACAATCAAATATAACGTTAGTCGATACAGAAATACAACACTGAACTTTGTTACCACAAACTGCCGTACGTACCGTAGATGTAAACTGTCGCATGCTCTCGGGAATTTCGTCTCGCACACCCCTTGCGGGGCATGCGGGGTGACCGCATCAGGGTTACCCCTCTGGCGGTAGCTTCACTCTCCCCCCGTTTCTTACGGTGGTGTCTTCTTTTTGGGATTCACACCCTTAAGGGTGCTTCCTTCGAGGTTGTTTCGTGTTGATCACCCTTCTTCTTCCAGCAGCAATTGCTGGAGTGATCTGGCCGGCATCTGGCAGTCCATGCTAGCTAGGCACTTCTTGTATTCTTGGTAGTTGTGGAAAAAAGCTGCTCTTGTTTCCTCGGCCCAGCGTTGCCTTTCTGGATCCATTGGGGTGAGCCCTCTACAAGCGTCATTTTCTTTAACTTTCCGCAGCCAGTCTTCGTACTGAGCTTCCCTTGATTGAGGGCTCGTCTCGCCCACCTCTTCAACCATCTTCAAGGCCGGTCTGGTGTCTCCCATCTTGCACCCGCTAGGCGGTTTCTCAGCTCTCTTTTAAATACAGGGTATCTTGCTTTATTGTTGGACGTATGGCTGCTTCCGCAATTCGCGCAGGTCGCCGGTACGTCCTTCAGGCGCTCACAATGGCGGGCGGAGTAAGGTCCCCCGCACCGCACACAGGCGATCGGTCTGTGGCACTGCTGGGATGAGTGCCTAAATTTCTGGCACCTGTAACACTGTGCCAGCCGGCGTTCACCTCTCCAGGCTTCTATCCTGATAGGCATCAGTAGTAGCGTGTTCATCTCGTAAATCGCGGGTGTCAGCCCGGATGCTCTCTTCAGGAACGCGTAGTAGACGCACACTTGTCTACCTCTCCATTGATTTGTCGTACAAATTCGGCGATGAAGTCCTTCTTGTGTAGGGCTTCGACGATTATTTGCGGGTTCATCCCAATAGGTACGCTGCTGAACTAGCTCACCCCCTCTTGTTTTTCCAGGAAATCTTGTATTATTCTGAATTCTTCGGCGTCTTGCGGTAGGAATCGAAGTCCATGACCGTGCTCGCGGACGTTTGGGTTGCGTCCCAGCCTATCCGCCATCTGTTGGAGATGCGTTGCCTAGTCGGGCAAGCTCTCGACGACGATCGGCGGATATCGCGAACCCTTTGTGTCGGGTGAGGCAGGTGTCGCTGATTGGCCAATCAGTGAAGTGGTGGCAGCACTGTCACTCGTTGGCGTCTGACTAGGATACCGCGGGTGCGTAATCGTAATCTGTAGCGGATCGCGCGCAGGTGACGCTGCAATCGACGCATATGAGGGCTGCTCACGGGCAACCCTTCGCAACGGAGCAGGCGAGGGGGTGGATGCGGCCACCCACGCCGCTGGGATTTCAGATGAGGTGGTGCTGATGGCGGCTGCGCGGACTTATGTAAGCTTCTACTGCGGCTGAGCGTCTGGTGAGGTTGGTGGTGGTATCGAGCGATTCGCGGCGGGCCCTGCATCTGGTTCACTACACTTGCGGCGCAGCACTCAACCGAGCGGGCTATGCGGAACGTGTAGAATCGCGGGCAGCGCGAGAGAACCACGCGCGGTGCGTTAGAGCGCCACCGCGTTGTACGCGGAAGGCTGTTGTCCCTCTGTTGCGGCCTCGAAGACACGCAAGTACGGCGCTATCCAGTGGGCCATCCCCTTCGACAGAGCTCCAGCTGTAATCAGCTGGGCGAGAGTGAGGATATCACGTATCATATAGGCGGGCGAGGTGCAGGCACGGAGTCCGGTGTGGGATGGGGTAGTTTTAATTCGTGAGGCGGCAGGATCAGTAGGCAATGCAGTGGTTGTCGGGTGGCGATCTGGTTGGCCCTGAAAAGGGCCTTTGTTTATTCGTCGACTGGACGCATCGTCACGCAGGACAGGCGATTGACGCGGAGCTCTCGTGAAACGTCCTCGTGCGCAAGACGACGGAACCGTCTCTCCGCATGCCACGATCGAGTCGCCTTTTATAGCATTCAGGCAAGATACGACCAACCGATAACTTTCGACCAGGTCAGGTCATTAGTAACACTCTCGGTGTAGTCAATAGTACGGAAAGTACCAACAAACCATTTTTAAGCAATAATCATTAATATATTAGATTTGAATATATTAATAAGCGGTAAAATATTATAATATTCCTTTTTTCCCCATACTGCCGTTACCCATAAAATACCAAATCGAGTTGAGATTTTTTGTTATTTGTGGAATTTTTCATAAATTGACAATCATGGTAGAAATTTAATAAGCACTGATGGGAGTAAATTCGTTCCAAACATTACTCGAAAGAGAGACACACGGTCGCAAGTTTCGCAGCTACCAGGGATACTTAAACAAGCATTTTTATAGAAACCAGCCAAAACATCAGTCGGTCAATGTCGGTCGGTCAGAGGCACGCTGACGCTATTACTGGTTTCAGCATGAATGGGTTGGCTCGTCCGGGGTAGTACT
>MU161354.1:0-33829 GCA_015888305.1 Antheraea pernyi | reverse complement strand
ACTTGCGACTCCCCTGGTGTTGCAAATGTCTATGGACGGTGGTGATCACTTAACATCAGGTGACACATCTGTTCGTTTGCCTCCTATGATATAATGATATAAAAAAACACAAAAAAACAATGTGTATCTTCAACATATACGATAGAAGTGAAACTTTTGTATTATAGGGAAACATTTTAATTATTCATCGACTGTGTTCAGTGTACGGCATGCTGCCTGAGCTCAGTATGGCTGTTCTCCAATACCAGAAGGCAAGCGAGACACTGATCCAACTCTACACGACACAGTGTTTACCCCCACTACTGCAGCGTCACACAAAAAGGTTGCGGATCAGAATTTCAAAGACTTAACATAAAAAAAAAACATTTTAAAAAACTATTAAAAAATACATCTACGACATAAAAGAATAATCGTGTATTTGGGTTTAGTAGTTTAAAAATAAACGTGATTCATGAAAGTCCATTTAAAATATCACGCATTTGTGTGCAAATATAGTCAGTGTATTATTTGTATATAGTATGTATTTTGTCGGAAACGAGGATTCCCCGATACAAACTAAATAATTGAGATGGTATAATATTTATTTTTATTATCGATACACGATATAAGTGATCACCACCGTCTATAGACACTTGCAACACCAAGGTAGTCTTTGCCTGTCTGTGCTTGGGGGAGGAGGAGAGGAGAGGGATGGTGGGCCTCCGGCGCTCTCACTGACCGAACGAAACGCAACGATGCAAGCACTGTTACTTCACGTCGGTGTTCATTGAGAGGGTGGTACTACCTCGGGCGAGCCGACCCATTCATGCTGAAACTAGTAATAGCTTCAGGTGGTGATACAAAATCTTTATATCAGAGTATGTTTATTATTAACTAACAGTGCCCACGTGGAACGTAATAAAAAAAAACAGGCAGTTTTAAGCTGGTCGTCATTAAATTACAATAACTTTTGATAGAGTGAACCGATTTTACTGAAACCGAAACTAAATTTTACTTCGAGGATATGCTTTATGATTTCATTGTTTAAAGTTGTATCGTGAACGCAGTACGTTAGCAGTGATTCGTGTTCATACAAACGGACAGATAGACATTTCTAAAAATGATTGAAATGTATTTTATTTGTTATTTCAAGACACTTGGTACATTCATTTCACAAAAAAATATGTGTGTGTACTTATGTACACGCGTTAGAAGTTATACTTCTTTGGCGTAACAAGATAAAAATCTTTTCCAAAATTTTATTTTTCATCTATTCTACGTTTGTAGAAAAAACGACACTAAGAATAGAATAAAGGTATTTAATACATTGAAAGTTTTTAATACAAAGAAATACAAACAACAAATACAAAGAAACAAAATGTTGACTATAGCTAACTTCAGGGTGTCGCTGTTTCGTGACGGTGTGCGCGCGCATCTTTAAAAGTTTACTCTCATCATTTTTCCCCAACGCGCCAAAAGAAGTATAACTTCAAAATGACTATAGCTTCAGATAAGTACAGTGTGATCTAAAAACAACTGCCACATATATAAATTTGTTGCCAAATATTGTACAAGTTTTGTCGATTGAAAGTCGGAACGATTGTGAAGTATGGGAATAGAGGTTTGTGAATAGGCTTTGACTGATCGATGGGAGGAGAAATATATGGGTTTTTTTAAATCACTTACAGTAAAGTTCGTTAATAATCATTAAACAATACTAAATAAATAAAATCGATTGACAAATGACAAATAGTAGTCAGTTTTGTTTGTATTTTTTTCTTGGTAAAGTCTGCATTGAGTATTTATTATATAAACATTGAAGATTGTAGACGTACGGAGAACACTGAATCATATATACATATGACACTTTATTCTAAACTATGTACATTGTATCAGATGGAAATGTGTGTATGCAAAAACTTTGCAAAGCTGGATTACGTAAAAACATGTGGGTCACCTGATGTTAAGTGATCACCACCGTCTATAGAGTTGTGACACCAGGGGAGTCGCAAGTGCGTTGCCAGCATGTGTTTTGTGGGGAGAGGGGAGTGGGGCATGGGTAGGGGGAGAATGGGGAAGGGGAGAGGAGGTGGGTATTCGGCGCTCTCACTGACCAAACGAAACGCAACAATGCAAGCACTGTTAGTTCACGTCGGTATTCTGTGAGGGGGTGTACTACCTCGGGCGAGCCGACCCATTCATGCGGAAACCAGTAATAGTTTCAAGCGTGGCTCTACCACTTACAAGCGTGGCTCTACCACCTACAATTTGTCCGAACATGCTATCATTTAAGCCATCGTAATTTTATAATAAATCCCATTATAATAATCTTTATAAATACTTGAATTAACCCATGAATTACTACCTATATATATAATAATCAATTGCTGTTCGTTAGTCTCGCTAAAACTCGAGAACGGCTGGGCCGATTTAGCTGATTTTAGTTTTGAAATGTTTGTCGTAGTCCAGGGAAGGTTTAAACGTGAGAAAATATGGAAAAATTGCGAGGAAGATAATAAAAATAACAATTTCATTTTCCCAGATAAACTGTTCAACCTACTTTCCTGTCAAACTTTTGACGTCTGTCTCTTCCGTGCGATAGACTTACTCGGTTCTCCGAGCCGAACCTGAGGAGATGGGTCGGGGGACCCATCTCCTCATTGCACAGGTGAGGCTCACAAGGGGAGACGACTGGTTGTGTACCCAGTAGTCTCTCTATAGTAGGACGAAGCCTTTACTCGCCAGGCTGCCGTAGGGGCGGTTTCTCAGGTAGACAGCAGGTTCGATACTTGGCCGCCCCTACCATGTGTCGGACAGTACACCGTGGGCTTAGTCCGTGCGAGTCGGACATAACCCACTCTCTCCCCCGAGAGGATGGCGTATCCATAAAGGATTTTCCCACGTAAATAAAAAAAAAAAGACTTACTCGGTTCTCAGATTATCACGTATTTAAATTCTAATATTTTGAAGGTTGTCATTGTTTGGAAGGCAAATTAAAAAAAAAACTTTATTGTGCACACAATATCTGTTTGGTGAATTGCGAAAAAAAAATATTTTCGATGATGTCAGTTGGTTGTCGAATCTTTATATTTCAGTCGTCTGTCGAACATCAGACGAAAGGTCATAAAGTTACCTATAATTCTGTCAAAATTATACCGTTATTAAAATCTTCTGTCATCAGTTTGTAAGTGCGTGAGAAATTGATTTACTGTTATTGTATGAAAAATGCTAAGACGAGCCGACATAGGTTGTCGAAGCCAATCAAATGTGCGACGAGCTACCTCGCGTGCAAACCGCGCTGATGACCAGTGAGTGACAAATAATGTTAACATTCGTATTGGTATGGCAGAATTGCGTTCTAAAGTGAATAATTATTAGGTAAATAGATTTAGAATGGAACGAGTTCGGGAATACCAAACACAACAATAAGGAGCACGACGCAATGACATCGAGCGATACCTCAGAAGAAGAGGCCCTGTCAACCTGGAAGGATTAGCATTCCACTACAGTGACAAATCAGTGACAATTGGGGAAATGCAATGTTGTAAAGCGTGGCCCGGTGGCTCTGATAAGTTTGGGTGTACCAGAGCAGCGGTCATGTTATACTCTTGGCTTCCTTCATTCATATCCACTTCTTTTAGCTCTTCGGTGGTTATATTTAAATCTAGAAATTATCGATTTTGTCCTCAAATGTCCAATTTTTGGTTTGATGTACATTTGTGCTTGAATTGATTTTTCTATAGTTAAATAAATAAACACGTTTTTCTCGGCTTAAGCATTGACCACATTTTACATAAAATTTTAAGCAATCTGCAGTAATTGTTTTACATTCACACAAAACGGGCTACGCATAGATCTATTTAATCATCATAAAACTATATTGTTATTTTTTTTTCTAAAACTATTAGACTACGTTATCTTTTCAAAGACATTTGATGTCGTTTTTTTATGAAATGTTATGTTGTATAACAACCTATGAAAATAGCGATGTCTGACATTACCGATAAAAATTTTCAGCCATTTTAGCCAAGAGAGAGTTTTTATGTCATTAAATAGCTATTACGAAGTACACTGGGTCATCTATACTAATATTATAAAGAGGTAAAGTTTGAGAGTTTGTGATGTTGTAAGGGGTAATATCAGGAACTACTAAACCGATTTTGAAAATTCTTTTACCAATATAAAACCACGTTATTTGTGATAGTCATAAGCTGCATATCATCACGCTAAGACCAATAGTAGCGGAGCAACAATAAAAATGTTTTCAAATCGGGGCATTTTTTTCCTTTTGAGAGATTCGGCTGCGTCTTAGCCCAAAATAACTAATCCACGCGTACGAAGTCACGGGCGGAAGCTATTATATTATCTATACTAATATTATAAAGAGGTAAAGTTTGTGAGGTAATATGTGGAGAATCCAACGAAAACGTTTCTTACGAACGCTGCCTCAATGATGAGAGATATATGATTGAGGTCTAGAGAAAAGTTGTAGCTTGATAATGCCTATTACCGCCCAAAGAAGTAGGCACGGGTCGGCTAGTTTCTAAATATAATTCTAGAATTTGTTGAAGTGTAAACTTGTTTAGGCGCAGGAGTGGTATTTTTGACAGGAGATAGATTTATAATTTCGCTTCATAACATGCTACGTAAATATGAACGATCTTATTGCGCTTGCACGGTTTTTTTTTTCTTCGATCTGTTTACGCTATTGACCAAGCAAGGTGTTAACAGCTTCACCGGACTAGTAAGGCGAGCGCTTAAGGCACTCACACGTCGTGGCGTGGCGTGCGGCGTTCGTTTCAAACATATACGTTAATACGTGAGTGTCCTGAGTCGCGAGCGTCATTCTTGAACGCTGAACGCGACGCACGCGACGCCACGCTCGACGCTCGTTCATACCGTCCATTCTGGACGTACACTTACGCAAGCCGCGCAAGCCCCACATTTCACCTCCACACACGTGCACGCATACACGCTTACACATGCAGGTGGAAGGGTTTTATTTTTTCCCTTATCTAACTGAAATAGTTTAGAAAATTATCCGATACGAAATATATATAAGAGTTGTTGAGGTATATATGTCTGGTACGCATATATGTTTCAACAACTCATTTATGTATGAATAGTTAGCTTAGCTTAGTTCAGATAGGTCGCAAATTGCATGAATCAGGCAACAGCGCAAGCCAAGGTGTGCCGTGCACCCGTGAGCTAGTTGTCAAATAAAATCGGCTGAGTGCCTTAAGCGCTCGCCTTAGTAGTCCAGTGAAGCTGTTATGACCTTGCTAGGTCAATAGCGTAGAAAGATCGAAAAAAAATAATCTCGCTTCTCTCCGCAGTCCTTATGACTGCCTCGATTTTTTAAATTATATTTTAATACATTTTATCGACATCTTTAAAACATCGATACGCCTTGTGTCTCCTCACTATAACGTTGCGGTGAGTTTTAAATACATCAAAATAAATTAATACGTTTGTGTATTTGTGAACTGTATTTTTGAATATATCTCACTATGACACTGATCAATTATGCATCACACGTACGAATGACGGAATAATATACTTATATATATATAGTAGTGGTTGAAATTCGGATGAGAGGTACTACATTTTTCCTCACGTATTAGTGTATATATGTATATCATTATCTGTAATAATTTTTCATTTTTGATATTTTAATGTAATCTACTCTATAGCAAATAAGTTTTCATGTGAAAACTTGTTTAGGCGCGTTAGAGGTATTTTTGGCAAGATATATGTAATTTTGCGTCGTCGTGCGATGGGTCGCTTGATTTTAAGCGATCACCACCGTCCATAGACACTTGCAACACCAGGGGAGTCGGAAGTGCGTTGCCATCCTGTGTTTGTGGGGAGGGGAGGAGCTAACTTATTGCTAATTGAAGTAATGATTCCTTAAAAAGTCTAGGTTTCCATGATTTGTAAAAAAAACATAAATTCGTTTTTGTTTCAAATATCAAAAAACCCGTCCGATTGGAAGCTATAAATTATTGTTATCTTTGTGTTCTTGTTTTAGGTAACTAATATATTTTTTATCAATATAAATGTTTATAAAGTGGAGGCAATAATGTAAAACACAACAATGCACCATTTTTTTTTATATCACTGATCCAGTTATTCACTTAAGCATTGGTAGATAAAGACATTATACCTTAATTTACTTTATTCTTATTTACAGAGTTCACACTTAAACCGCTGCCTTTTAGATAACAGGCCACAAAACGTTCTAACAATATACCCTAACAAATCCAAAACAAAATGTCCTTATTTACCTTCAGCTCAAAGTGTAAAAGCTTTTTTGCTTTCAATAAAAATAGTATGTGTTTAGTTTCAATCAATTTCAATATAAATAATAATAAATTGTAGGTTGTAGAGCCACGCTGAAGATATTACTGGTTTCAGCATGAATGGGTCGGCTCGCCCGGGAAAATACCACTCGACTCACGTGAAGTAACAGTGCTTGCATTGTTGCGTTTCGTTCGGTCAGTGAGAGTACTAGAGTCTGCAGAATAGAAGAAAAAAAACTATATCTATCTTATAACTATATAACTAGATATATCTATCTTTTTTCTTTTTTTTTTATAGTAGCAAAATTATTGCACTATACCTTATGGTCAACACAGTACAATCCAAAAACAATGGCGACCACCGAGTGACACACTATCCATCGCCAGTCGCCGCTGTCATGCCAGCTTGCAAAAACCTGGATATGTACAGGCTAATTCCGAAACGCGACCTGCAGAAGCGAATCACTATGACGGGCTTTTTCCATATACATGGTGGTTGGGACCCAGTCAGGCTGTAAAACATTACCACCCGTGCAGGTGAGGTTGGCTTGTGTGTCTCAAGTCTTATAATGTTATTCGACACCCCTTACATCCCGAATTCTATACTAATTTAAAGCGAAATTTTTTTTTTCAAATATTCATAGTTTAACGTCATCATGAAGAATCACTCCTTGAACTCTATAATTATACTACGTACACTAATATAATATTTCAGACATAAATAATATCTCTCATTACATACAACTTATGAAAATTCACGAACCAATTAAAAATACACATTGTCTTTGCTACATAACCACTATGTACCCTTATAGGGGAATTTACACAGCGATTTCTTTGAAAATATATGCCAGTGATAGATTTATAGAGAACCAATTTTTATTACGTTACAGAAAAGCGTGATTGACTTACAAAAATGTATTGTATTAGTATATGTAAAAATATAAATATTATTCGTTACTCTTACTTTGTTTCTATCTGAAAATATATTTTCGTACATATAAATAATCGTAATTCGTATCACCAGCCGAAATGAAATTGTACACAGATAGCGATAGCGTACGCTAACAATGAAAATTGCTATAGGGTAACCAGATTAGGCCCCCCTCGGTAGCGGTTCAAGCCTAGGTCCGTTCCCTCGGCGTGGAGCCCTTGAGTGCGCTGCTCGCGCGATACAGTGACACAAAATCTTATATCACTGCGACAACATTACACATATCACCTCCACACACATGCACGCATATACGCTTACACATGCAAGTGGAAGGGTTTTTCTTTTTTCCCTTATCAAACTGAAATAGTTTAGAAAATTATCCGATACGAAACATAGTTCGGTTATCTTTAATAGTGTAATTTTTAGCTTTTTTTTTGACGTAAATTTAATTTTAATAGCGTAGACATTTCGAAAAAAAAAAAGTTTTTTTTTTAATTATTATACTATATTTGTACACTAGGATAATAAACAAATCAAATTAAATCAAAAATACTTTATTCAGTTTAGGCCCTAATAAGGCACTTATGAACGTCAAAGACTACTACCGGTGCGGAAAACAACCCAGTCATCGAGTTCCGATCGGGCCGTCAATGGGAATGGTTGTCCGCTTTGCTGCGCGATACTCGTGATTTAGTGACGTCAGTTATTACTTCGTGAGCGTTCGTTTTCATTGTTCCGCTCCGACACACCTGCGTTCTGTTTCTTGGAATTGAGTGAGACCCTTCCTTTGTATTTATTTATTGCCTTGTTTATTTCTTGGTATACTTAATTGTTTACTTAGTTATTTATCTATTTATTTACGTATTTCTTTAATCCTTCAGTCATTTCTTTATATATTTATTTACTTTTCAATTATTTATTTAATTATCTATTTATTTATTTGTTGTCTATTTACACATTTTATTTACTTGTCTCGCGGCCGTATTTCTTGTATTATTTTCGTCTTTTGTTTCAATTTAAACAACTCTATTAATCCGGACTCGATATAGTCCCATAACTTACGATTGGCGTGCCCCCCTGCCCCTCAGGCAGGGAGGTTGTTTCGCGGCCCCCTCCCCCCTCAGGTCACCGGGATGGCCGATTTAGAACATGCTGCTAGGTTCCGCGATTACCTGCTTCAGCAGGGTCCGAACGTGGACGTCGCGACCGCGTACGCTAACTTTGCTGCGTTGTTCTCCGAGAACACGCATTACGTCTCTCGCGTCGCGACCGCTAACTCTTTCGCGGCCCTCTCGCCGCAATCCCGTTTGAACGACGTAGATAGGGGGATTTCACAAATCCCCATACCGAGCTCCAGCTCGGAGGCCGGCTCCGATATGGAGCTCGACGTGGCGGCGTCCGACGAGCTGCCCGCGACCGCGACCTCCGAAATAATCGCGACCCCCGCGCCCTCAGCGCACTCCGCGCCTTCTGCGCACGTAGACGACGGTTTTAAAACCGTCACCTATCAAAAACGCCGCGGATCGCGTTCTTCAGACTCCGACCAGGGCTCCGCACGCCCGGTCGAGAAATGCGCCAATATAGATGGCGTTCGGGTGCCGGCTATACCGGCAAACGTAAGACCGCGGGCGAGCAAGCCCAATTCTTCCTCTGTCTCGCTCTCTCAGACAGATGCATCGGGTTCCGTAGCGGCTAAGAAGCCCCGCCCACCTCCCCCTGTAACGATTCAAGATAAGTCCCAGTGGACCTCTATCTCGAATAAGCTCAAAGTTTTGAAAATTAATTACACGTCCGCCCTTAGCACTCCGGCGGGCATTCAAGTTAAGTGTCCCACCATAAGCGACCACCGTGCGCTAACTAAGTTCCTTAGGGAATCGAAGTTAGCTTTTTTCACTTTCGCATTAGAGGAGGAACGACTCCTTCGCGTAGTACTTCGTCGCGTCCCGGCTGAGATCTCAGTCGACGACGTCAACGCCTCCCTTAAGGAGAAAAATCTGCCGATTCGGGAGGTACATAGGATGTACCACCCACGCACCCGCGCCCCTTACAACATGGTTCTAGTCCTCCTTGACCGTACCTTAGAGGGTAAGGCTATCTTTAGCCTCACCTCAGTCTGTGGTCTCAGCGGCATCACCGTGGAGCCGCCACGAAAAACTCATACCCCGTCGCAGTGTCATAACTGCCAAAGTTATGGCCACTCGGCGAGGAATTGCCATCTCCGCCCCAGGTGCGTTAAGTGCCTAGGGGATCATGCCACTAAGGAGTGCGTGCGCACTCCCGACACCCCAGAACCTCCCAGCTGCGTGTTGTGCGGTAACGCGGGCCACCCCGCGAACTATCGCGGCTGTCCCCGCGCACCGCGAACACAACGCCCTCGCCAGGCGCGACAGGCACCTAGGGCACCGGTGCGCGCCGCCCGCCCTCCGCCTCCGCCTCTCATGTCCGTGGAGGCCTTCCCTGGCCTGCCGGGTGCCTCTCGCGCCCCGGCAGCGCCCGCGTCCACTCCGCGCGCGCCACCCTCTGTGCCGCGCGCACCAAAACCCGGGCGGGCCCCTCTGGCCCCCTGGGCTCCCCGGCCTCAGGCTCCTAAGCCTCAGGCTCCTATCCCGCAGGCACGGCCGACACGCGCCGCGCCCGCCTTCTCTATGGGGCTCACCGGAGAGAGCTGGCTTTTCCAGCTATTCCGGGAGCACGATCTACAAGAAGTTTTAAACTTCAACGCGGCCCTCCAGGCCGAGGAGGATTTGGGCAAGCTCAACGTGCTCGCGCAATACCCGAGTATTGCTGCGAGCTTACACCGTATCGTTCGTTCCCAGAATTTAAACTCAATTAATTAAAATTCACGGCTATGAATAGGATAAAACCGCGCGGTCTATCTCTTTCGTTTTTTAACGCGAGATCTCTTAGGACACAGCGCGATTTAGTAGCTGCCTTTTTACGCGATAGACAGATTGACGTTCTCCTCGTCCAGGAGACGCTTTTAAAACCGAAAATGCGCAATCCCAGAATCGCGAACTACAACATAGTTAGAAATGACCGTGTCACCCGCGGGGGCGGCACCTTAATTTACTATAGGCGTTCGTTATATTGCATGCCGATAGATCCGCCCGTTCTAACCAATATGGAAGTATCAGTATGTACGTTAGGTATGACCGGTCATCCGTCCATTGTATTAGTGTCCGCGTACCTCTCGCCGAACAAAGAGTTGTTACAAACAGATTTACGAGCGCTGCTCAACTTAGGAGATTCAGTTATTATAGCGGGGGACCTCAACTGCGGGAACGTTATCTGGAATAGTCCGAGAACCTCTCGTAACGGGAGGATACTCGACAAACTAGGTAGGGTCCTCGCATTTGACGTCATAGCCCCTCCGGAACCCACACACTATCAAGACAACTGTCGCCCGTCAGTCTTAGACATAGCTCTCTTAAAAAATATCACGCTTCGGGTACGACTCATACAAGTCGTACACGAACTTGATTCAGATCACCGCCCGGTCGTATTACAGTTAGGTTTCAATTCAGATTTCACCCCTCCGTCGGTCAGGGTGGCTGATTATGTTAGTTTAGCTCGTTATTTTAAAGAAAATCCATCGTCTGACATTTTAGACGGGATCCCAGACGTGTTGACGTCTAGAGCCGACGCGGATTCGGCTATCAATTCCCTGGTCGACTATCTTCAGACCGCCGTCAGAGAGACCTCGAAAGAGGTACAAGCGGCGAATGATCGCCGCTTTATACTCCCTGACGACGTGAAAGCGTTGATCACGGAAAAGAACGCCGCGACTCGAGCTCACGACGCTTACCCGTCTGTAGAGAACCGCGATCGATTACGCTCACTACGTAAATTAGTTAAAACTCGTATCTCTGAGATTCGGGGCGACAAGTGGGACAGGCTTCTGGAGGATCTCCGGCCGTCTCACCTGTCGTACTGGAGACTCACGCGCACTTTAAAATCAGATCTCGCCACTCCGATGCCTCCTCTCGACAGAGGCCCCGGGTTGCCTCCCGCGTTCGATAGTATAGATAAAGCAGAATGTCTAGCCGCGAGTTTAGAGAAACAGTGTTCGCCAAACACTGATAATACTGATGCTATCCATATCGGATCGATCGAGTCGTCGGTAGAGCATGCACTCGCATCTCCACCCGCGGATACCCTAACCTCGATAACTTTTGATGAAGTTTCAGCCGCCATAAAGCGTCTCAAGCTTAGAAAGTCCCCAGGTCCCGATGGAATCAGGAACGAGGTGCTGAGACTCCTTCCTGACCACATCATAGCTCTATTGGTCTGCATCTTCAATGCGGCCATGTCCCAGGGCCACTTTCCAGCCGCCTGGAAGAAGGCCGTAGTGATAGGCATACACAAGCCCGGCAAAAAAGCTACGCTTCCCGATAGCTATCGCCCGATCAGCCTGTTAGATACATTAGGTAAATCAGACATCACTATCATTCACATATTGATCCACTCTATAATATCCTTTTGAAACTAAAACCCGTTTGACATGTCGCTTAAATTTACAGTCTGACAAATCGGTAACATGCTTTGGGACTTTATTGTAGAACCTAACACTATTACCTAAAAAACTATTACTGGTTTTGCTAAGTCTGAAACATGGGACCACTAGTTTATTACAGTTTCTAGTATTTAGATTATGCCGGTCTTTTACTAAATTCAATTTTTCAAACAGTCGTGAGACCGGGTAACATACTTGTCTAACATAGTTTCTAAGTTACTTACGAATGACATAACATCAACTTCAAGTAGGAAACAGGTTCGGCGGATGTTGCAAAGAGGTACTTAATTATGTAAACACACATATAAATACGTGTGCAAGTGTGCATATTTATTATACACTAGTTAACCTGGTCACGAGTTGCTCAGTTATTACATATTAGATTAAAACTGAAAAAGAAATTCAAACCTTAAACGTGGCGCCATCTATAAGATATCTATAACAGTCGGTGCTACAGTTTTCTGTCAACAGACTTTTTTTTTATAGTAGCGCGGCTAAATGACTGCACTATGCCTGATGGTCAACACAGTAAAATCCAAAAACAATGGCGACCACCGAGTGACGCACTATCCATCGCCGGTCGCCGCTGTCATGCCGGCCTGCGAAAAGCTGGATATGCATAGGCTGATCCGGAAACGCAGAAAGAAACACTATGACGGGCTTTTTGGCCATATACATGGTGGTTGCGACCCAGTCAGGCTGTAAAACCTTACCACCCCGCTTTCGCCATTGCCTCGCTCGTTATTCAGCAGGGTGCACCACGCGCACGTGAGGTTGGCTTGGGTGTCTCAAGTCTTATGATGTTATTCGACACCCCTTACACCCCGAATTCTATACTAATTTAAAGCGCCATCTGTTCGAGACTGGTGATACTTACAATTAATAGGCAACAATAATCAACATTGACAATCGTTTAATTTGCAATAAAAAAATATTGAGGCTATTAATCGAAATATAAATTATTCTATCTCTCAAGTTGAACCAAATTATACATAAATACTGACTTTTATGAGAAGCGGTTGAGTAGTTTCGGAGTTCATCGTGGACAAACATCATGACACAGGACTTTTATATATTTAGACTAAGTCACGGGTATGACTTTGTATGTTGCTATTTAAACTACTTCAAAAACGAGGATTCCCAATTCGGTTCTAATTTTTTAACCGACTTCGAAAAAGTAGGAGGTTGTATGTTCGGTTGTATGTTTTTTTATGTGTGTTAATCGATATTTCCGTCCATTGTGGACCGATTTTAATGATTCTTTTTCTATTGAAGTGAAACTTCTAATGCGACTTCCAATAAGGCTGCGTTAAACGTTTAACGCTACCATGGAGGGGGTATGAAAGCACTGTTGCGTTAAACGTTCAACGCTCCTGGGGAGGGGGAATAAAAAGAGACAGAGCGAGAAAAATAATCAACCATTTTGTATCTTACTTTAGTTATCATAATCCCATTGTAAATGTTATAGATTTGGATATTTCTCCACTCGAAAATGACAATTAAAAGATGCGATCAATTGTGAATTTTAAGCAATGTTAATAAAGTTTGTCTTAAATAAACAATATGATTTCACTAAAAAACAATTTCTATCCTATTTTAATTATCCTATTTTATCCTATTTTAATTTCCACATTACGAAGTTTCAATTCTTCCGCGCGGAGGGACTCCACGCACTATTTATTTTGTTGTACTCAGATGTAATCCCATATAAATTTGTACAAAATATTCAATATTCAACCCCTAACGGGGTGAAATATCGTTTATTTGATTTTCATCCACTTCGTTTCTACGTATTTTTGTCAACTTTGAACCTATTTCAATAATTTCATTATACCCAATATAAACCAGATATATTTAGGACACGAAAAAAGGAAAATTAAATTTTTTTTACAAATAAAAAAAAATCGACTTCGATATGAAGAACTAATAAGGCACCAAAAAACGAAAAGTAACGAATAATTGATATTTGCACTACCTAATAATATATTGGAACTCGATGCCAACCGTCGATGAAATTCAGGCTTCCAGTTTTATCCACAACGAAGTTATAGGGGGTCGAATAGCCTGAACTGCTTCGAGAAAAGGATGGCACGCCCGTGCCACCTTTTTGGTCGCCTTGGCGGGGTCACAGCCGTGCCCCCAGATTAGTCATACATATATCAGTTAAATTACACAGATCCATACAAGGAAGTGATACTTTGTATATGAAAACTACGCTAAACTAACAAAGTTTGAAAGAAATCGATATGTATACTTAATATTATAAAGCTGAAGGAACAGTTTGTTTGCTTGAACGCGCTAATCTCAGAATCTACTAGTCCGATTTCCAAAATTCTTTCAGTGTTAGATAGCTCATTTATTGAGGAAGGCTATGAGAAATTCGAAATTTCAAAATCGGTATTCACGTAAACGAAGTTACCAGTTAAAGTCAGCGTTAGCACAAAATAAATATTCCACGCAGTTAAGTCACGGGTAGAAGCTAGTATAGAATATATATAAAACCCTTCCCCCATGTGGGTGATATGTGTCGTGTTTCAAGCTATTGAGTGAATAGCAACGTCCTCCAGGGCTACATAATGTGCGGCAGAGAGAACGTTTTGCAAAACCGATGCAAGCCAACATTACCGGACGGCTTATTGTTTGCTTGTTGCTTTGCTCTTGCGAAACACGTTGGCCTAGTGATGTTAGATATATCTTCGAGTTATATAATTTACATTACTAGCTTCCGTCATTGCATTGCATTAAATTAAATACAGAATAATACAAACTATTCTTTATGTACCCAGTTGTGTTGAAGCAATTAATATATATAATGTGTTAAAAACATTTTATAACCCTCATCAATTATATTTTTATTATTTTGAATTGCTTGTTGTTTATACCAATGTATAATTAAGTTTTTCCTTTATTTCTTCTTAGGATTGAATGAATGAATGAATACTTTATTGCACTTTTGTTTGTACACTGGCGAGCTTAATGCTATAAAGTATTTTCTTCTAGCTAACCAGCGGTATTGTTGTTTCTATAGGTGGTAGAGCCACGCTGAAGCTATTACTGCTTTCAGCATGAATCGGTAGTACCGCCCAGGGTAGTACCACCCTCTCATAGAAATAAGACGTGAAGTAACAGTACTTGCATTGTTGCGTTTCGTTCGGTCAGTGAGAGCACCGGATACACAACTCCCCTCCCCCTCCCCACTTCCCCACTCCCCCTCCCCACTTCCCCACTCCTCCCAAACACAGGCTGGCAACGCAATTGCGACTCTTCTGGTGTTGCAAGTGTCTATGGACTGTGGTGATCACTTAACATCAGGTGACCTACCTGTTCGTTTGCCTCCTATGATATAAAAAGAAACCAGCGGTATTGTTGTCTTTTCTCGTTATTTTTATCCTATACAATATTCATGAGTAACTAGCCTCCACCCGCGACTTCGTTCGCATTGAATAGTTACTTTGGGCTAACGGTAACACGCAGGGGAAGCTCTCAAGAGGAAAAGAAACCCCAATTTTGAAACATTCTTCATTAGTGCTCCACTCCTATTGGTCTTAGCGTGATAATATATAGCCTATAATTTTCCTCGATAAATGAGCTATATAACACCGAAAGAATTTTTCAAATCTAACCTGTAGTTCCTGAGATCATCGCGTTCAACCAAACAAACTGTTCAGCTTTATATATTAGTATAGATTTTTTATTTGTTGTCTATTACGTATTATAAAAATAAAGTTTGTGTATGTACAATTAAAATAACAACTTTTTGATGAATGGATATGGATATGGCTACAATTGACCAAAAAAAATTTTTTTTATTCTTTGTCTATATTATTATATTTTGTCTGTTTGTTTGTTTGTTCCGGGTAATCTCCAAAACGGCTGGACCTATTTTAATGGGAATTTTACTTTTTACTGCCAGATAGCCGAAATTATAGCGGTTGATATATTCTATTTTATTTGTCCGCGGCTTCGTCCGCATGGCTATTTCCAAAATGGTTGGACCGATTTTCACGGGGTATTCACTGGTAGATAGCAGACTAGCAGTTAGTTTATATATATAACTAGCAGGCCCAGGTCCTGCTTTGATATTAAATAATCCTAAAATTCAACCGCGTCGTCGGTTCCAATTGTGAATCTAAACCTTGAATCCACCTGAACAGACACTTTTAGGTGGTAGAGCCACGCTAAAGCTATTACTGGTTTCAGCATGAATGGGTTGGTTTGCCCGGGTTACTACCACCCGAGCCATAGAACTAATAGTGCACGCATTGTTGCGTTTCGTTCGGTCAGTAAGAGAGCTGGAGAACCACCGCCCCTCACCCTATCTCCTCCCCTCCTCCTCTCATTGCCCCTCCCCTTCCCTCCATATACAGGCTGGCAATGTAGTTGCGACTCCCCTGGTGTTGCTAGTGTCTATGGACGGTGGCGATCAGTTAACGTCAGATGACCCACCCTTTCGTTTGTCTCTTATGATATATAAAAAACAGAATTCAATAATCTCATCATGAGTTTAGGATGAGTTCATTCACATAAACACGGACAGAAGAATTATATATATAAAGAACAACTATATATTTCTATATATAAATACGCCCATTATACGAATCACCGCTACATACTTTGCAAAGCCGCGAGTCATTCCAGTCCGTTAGAGGTATCCGCCGCAAATTATGTAACTGTAGCGAACGCTCCGTTTTAAAAAAGACGTCCGCGATTTATCTTTACGGATCCTATCCTGATTATATAACGCCAGCGAACAATCAGTACCGGCTTATCTCTCCAAACAGAGCGTGTTCACGCCCACGCCGCGTAACCACAGATCCTGCCGCCATGCTCTGGGGGTAAATTTCGCTCCCGCACACCAGACTACACCCCCCTCGGCAACGATTCAAGCCTAGGTCCATTCCCTCGGCGTGGAGCCCTTGGGTATGCTGTTCGCGCGAATAAGGTGACACAAAATCTTACATCACTGCAACGACATTACACATAAAGTGGAAAGGCTTAATTTTTTTCCATAGCGAACTGAATTAATTCAGTAAATTTATACGAAATACATGTACGAGCTACTGAGGAATGCTTGGTAAACATATAAGGGGAGAGGATGGGTTATGTCCGACTCGCACGGACTGAAACCCCACGCTATACCGTCCGATCGTATTGCTGGGGCGGCAAGGGATTGAACTACGCTATTCCCCTTGGATAGCCGCCCCAACGGTTCGCCCGGCGGAAGATGGCCGCCGGGTCCCGTCCTAATAGTCCTCCCGGCCCGTCCCCTCAGGTCCTAAGATGGTGGGAGGAGGCGGGCAAATCGAGTGCCTTAAGCGCTCACCTTAGCAGTCCGGTGAAGCTATTAAGGCCTTACTAGGCCAATAGCGTTGTCAGTTCGAAAAAAAAAAATACAAATAAATACTGTCTGTCGAGTTAATTGTTGAATGGAAGCGATATTGAAAGATTTATTTGTAGAAATATAAATTAACAATTAATCAGGCTCAATCGTGCATACTCGATAATTTGAAGCAATCTTATTTATTTTTTTATTAGACACGAATCGAATTAATACGCAATTTATTTTGATTATATGATCTGTGATTTATAGCGATTATGAATTTGCTAATACAAGATGACGTTATTCATTAAATACGCGGAAAACTACGATACATTATCATTCATAGTTTTATGAAACTTTACAAGCCTTCTATAATAAGCCTTTTTAATCGTAAATTAGTGCATTTTTATAAAAATGCGTTTATCAAACCTACACGTGTAAATTACAAGCTACCAGTGATATCACCGGTAACATAAATTCTTTTCCACAGTTGTATATATCGTTTGGTATATCATAAATGCAGGTGGTAGAGCTCGCCCGGGGTACTACCAGCATCTCATAGAAACACCGACGTGAACTAACAGTGCTTACATTGTTGCGTATTGTTCGGTCAGTGACAGCGCCGGAAGCCCACCTCCCCTTCCCTCTCTTCTCCCTTTCTCTTCCCACTCTCCCACCCCTTCCATCCAAACACAAGCTGGCAGCGCACTTACGACATCCCTGGTGTTACTAGTGTCTATGTGGTGGTGATCACTTAACATCAGGTGACCCGCCTATTCATATGCCTCCTATGATATGAAAAAAAAATGCCTTTTTATCTTGTAACTTATCACGTATAAGTTATAGAGTTCAATACTATAATACGTCGTAAATACACAAAATCAAATTATCTGAGAAAAGGTTTATTATTAACAATAAGTCGACTAGTTATTTTAAGTTACTTTTATTTTACCGACATATAATTTGGTAGGAAAATCAATTTGCAACTTATCAAAAAAAACAACTTGTAAATTAAAAATAAAACAAGTTTGCATAATCTTGTAAAAAAAAAATGTCCTTGTATGGTGTGAACTCCTAGACTTATAAGTTCTATAATCATGGCACATATATCTAACAGAATGCACATGTCGATCCAAAAAGTAATACGTCTATCAGATGTTCGCAATGTTTAACACGAAATGAGGTCAAGCGACAAGGCCACCCTTTTTTTATGTCATAACAGGCAAACGAACTGATGGGTCACGTGATGTGATCACAACCGTCCATAGACACTAACAACACCAGGGGAGTCGAAAGTGCGTTGTCACGGCGAGCGATGGCCTCCTTCTGCGAGGAGGTCATCTCGCAGAAGGAGGAGGCGGAGAGGGCCCGCGAGGCAGACCCTCAAAGTGGCTGTCTCCGCCAAAGGAGGGCAGGCAGGAGAAGAAGGCGCTTCGCCCAACTCCTCCTGCCACCGTAGCCGGACCTGAGGGGATGGGCCGGGGGGCCCATCTCCTCATTACACAGGTCCGGCGGACGAGGGGGGCCAGCCTGTGTGTACCTGGTCTGTCCCTCTATAGGTAGGAGCCCTGTGCTCACCTTCCGCCGGGCGGACCGTGGGGGCGGCTCTACAAGGTTGATTAGCTTGAACGATCCCTTGCCGCCTCCACAAAACGTTCTGTCGGTACACCGTGGGGTTTTAGTCCGTGCGACTCGGACATAACCCACCCTCTCCCCGGGAGGGTGGCGTATCCATAAGGGACTTCCCCACGTTAAAAAAAAAAAAAGGGTTGTCGAAAGTGCGTTGACAGCCTGTGTTTGGGGGTAAAGGAGGGAGGGAGAGAGGAGAGAGGTGGTGGGGAGATGGGCCTCAGGCGCTCTCACTGACCGAACGAAACGCAACAATGCAAGCACTGTTACTTCACGTCGGTTTTCTATGAGAGGGTGGTACTATCCCGGACGAGTCGGCCCATTCAGGCTGAAACCAGAGATAGCTTCAGCGTGGCTCTACCACCTATAATCTATAACCCTTATATCTGAAAGGTCAGGATCTTCGCGGAGTAATGACAAGAAGGGGACGATATTACTGTTACAGATTATATGTGAACTCGATACAAACAAATTAGAAATAGACCATCTCGAACGATGTCGAATCGTTCGAACACTGACGTCAGCCGTCCAGAGAGTTCCACCCTCCTTTATTGAAAGTTATATAAAGCGCGCCACGTTGCGTCCGATCAGAGTTCTATTCGGGACATCAGTGCGAATATGTAGAAAAACTAGGAAGCTATCTTCAAGCGGACTGGAACTACAACATTAATAGGCTTAAATCTACTTGTATTGTAATGAATATGTTTTTTTTTTAAATAAAATCAAAATAAATATCTTTTGATGCAATCGGCATTTCATTAACCTACGGGCGTAATATTACTATTTGAGATATTAGAAACTGTTCCAAGTATTATACGTGTATATTACAATGTAATACTTGATCAAATCATTATTATTTATTATATATATATTACATAGTATAAAACAAAGTCCCCTACCGCGTCTGTCTGTCTGTCTGTTCGCGATATACTCAAAAACTACTGAACGGATCTTTATGCGGCTTTCACCAGTGGATAAAGTGATTCACGAGGAACGTTTTGGTATATAATTTGTCCAGGATTTTTTTATAATCAGGGCGGGACAACGTCTGCCGGGTCCGCTAGTAATATAATAAAATACTTAAATAACACTGCGATAGTATCTTTCGAGTAATTAAAGTTTTTTTAACAAATAGAATGAAAGAATACAAAAAACATAGCTACGTTCTGACTGATGGTTATAGATTATATTGTAATTAAGTTTTGTATTGTAACTAACGTGTACAAAAGAGCAGTTACTAATGTTTCGTAAAAATCTTTTATAATTATATCACTTATCACAGTTATGTAGATACAGTGGTATGAAAATTAGAGCTATTTTAAATAATTATGTAGCAGTGAAATTACATTTCACAGGTGATAAAAGATAACCTGCTATTTTTAAAGAAAAGAATCACACAAGCGATACTAGTTCGAGCGACACGTTTCTTAATTCCATCGTTATCTCTACACTAGCTTCTGCCCACGACTTCTTCCGCGTGGAATAGTTACTTTGGGCCAATGCTAACTTTAACTCGCGACTTCGTTTACCTAAGAGGTGAGAATATTTTTAAATAATACGTACGTTCACCTAGATTTTGAAACAACCTTCATTGGTGCTTCGCTCCTATTGGTCTTAGCGAGATGATTATAGCCTATACATCGACAAATGAGCTTTAGATAGCTCATGGGTCGGCGGACCCATCTTCCCATTGCACAGGTCCGGCGGACGGAGGAGACGGCCGGTGTGTACCCGGCTGTCTCCTAACAGGATGAGGCCCGGCGGCGGCGCTTTCGCTGCTGGGCCAACCGCTGGTGCGGCACGATGAAGTCTATAGAGCTCTCGTGCCGCCCCAACTATAGCGGCAGACGTACACCGTGGGGTTTTAGTCCGTGCGAGTCGGACATAACCCACCCTCTCCCTCGGGAGCGTGGCGTATCCATAAGGGATTTCCCCACGTTAAAAAGAAAAGGGTGTGAAATAACGTTTTTTTGCATCAACTCGATCTATTATATAATACACTCAGCATATGAATTCATTAAAACCACGTAAAAAATAACAGTGATTCACAACAATCACTACGATTCGTTATTTTTCACGTTATATACAAAATAGCAGTGACGTATGAAACGTTTCGCTATGTTACTTTCTGTCTCTTAGCCTCCAATGATCCGTGCTATTTATTATATTCATCAAAAGTTGCGAAATATTTACCAAAGTACGTATAAAAATACATCCTACAGTTTTTTTCTCATAACATATGTAATTTATGGTCGAAATTCCAATATGTCAAATAATTTAATTTGTATCTTCAAATATATTCGTATTCACGTCGCGTCCTGTAGTTAACTTGAATCGGTAATGTCGGTTCAGAAAAAAAAATCTGACTACACACATACACGGTTACTAATAAATTTTGCGTTTTCCGACACATTTACGAACGTGTTTTAAAAACGTAAAACGAACAAATTATATGATAATGATCAGTGTCATTATAATTAAAGAGCTGTAGATACATTACCTACATGGTATTTTGACAAAACAAACGGCACGGTAACGCACACATAGGTAAAGTGATATTGTAACGCCACACTGTCTTACGATAAAATGTGAAAGTAAGATGGCATATTCTCATTATCGGTGGTGAAAAGAAATAGTTATATGTTGCTTAGATATGGATTGACGGGGCAGCCATCAAAAATAAGCTAAGTAGTCATGTTTTATCAAGGAGTTTTCTAAGCGCTTGTGACGTATCTACACCTTTTCTATACTAATATTATAAAGAGGTAAAGTTTGTGAGTTTGTGACGTTGTAAGGGGTAATCTCAGGAGCTACTGGTCCGATTTGAATAATTCTTTCAGTGTTGTATAGCTCATTCATCGCTAATGGTTATAGGTTATATATAATTACGCTAAGGCTAATAGGAGCGGAGCACAGATGAAAAATGTTTCAAAATCGAGATGTTTTTTCTTTTTGAGAGCTTCTGCCGTGTGTCAGCGTTAGCCCAGAGTAGTGACTATTATTACGCGGACAAAGTCGCGGGAAGGGGCTATAATATTATAAAGAGGTAAATTTTGTGAGTTTGTGACGTTGTAAAGGGTAATCTCAGGAATTACTAAACCGATTTCTTTCTTTTACCAATCGAAAGCCACGTTGTTTGCGAGTGTCATAGGCTACTTATCATCACGCTAAGATCAATAGGAGCGGAGCAACAATTAAAAATATTTTAAAATCGGGGTATTTTTTCCTTTTGAGAACTTCCGCTGCGTCTTAGACCAAAATAACTATTCCACGCGTACGAAGTCGCGGGCAGAAGCTATTAATTAATTATATTATCTATACTAATATTATAAAGAGGTAAAGGTTGTAGGGGGTAATATCTGGGGGAGTCGGAGAAAAAATGGCCGAACGAAAACGTTTCTTATGGACGCTGCCTTAACTATGAGAGATATATTATTGAGTTCTAGAGAAAAGTCGTAGCTTGGTAATGTCTATTACCGTCCAACGAAGTGGGCACGGGTCGGATAGTTAGTTATAATGTCATTGATTTTGAGACTAGAACCAACCACAAATTGGCCGTACCGTGTTAAGAACTAATAAGATTACTAATCATTGATGTCTCAGTGATTAATACGTTCGGAAAACCTGTCAAAGGTGGCGGTTTCGATGAAGGAAAGGACCGTGATGACACCATAGGTTGGTGGTAGGGCTTCTTCTAAACCCGCCTGACTATGACTAAAAATATGTTGCCAAGCTCCTGAAAATATGTGTGTAGGTCACGCCCGCGTAACCACAGATCACGCCATCGTGGTCTGGGGTAAATTTCGCTCCCGCACACCACACTAGACTCCCTTCCGCAGCAATTCAAGCGTTCGTTCCCTCCGCGTGGAGCCCTTAAGTACGTTGCACGTACGTTACACTGCAATAATATTACATACGTGCTTACACATGAAAGTGGACGGGTTTTTTTTCTCTTATCGAGCTGAATTGGTTCAGAAATATTACTCGACACGAAATACATATACCGTATTTGGTACGCATATATATTTCAATGACTCATATAAGTATGAATATGTAGCTTAGCTTAGGTTAGCTTAGCTACCCTGCACTATAGCAGGCCCACGTGATGGAGACGCGTTGTGCTGTGCGACTCCTACAGTTCGTCGGGAGGGAGAGGCTGGGGGCTGGGGGGAGGGGGTTTAACACCCGCCCCTGCCTGAGGGGTCTACTATCTTGACCCACTTAGGCCGCATAAGGGACCTCTTATGAGGAGCGGGCACTTGCTGGGTGAACAGACGCAGTGCCGTAGGCAGTTTCTGCTCCCCGGCCAAATAGGTGTAAGGACGCACCATGGGGTTTTAGTCCGTGCAAGTCGGACATATCCCACTCTCAGCTGCCCGGCTAGGGTGGATATCCGAAGGGATTTCCCCATGTAAAAAAAAGGTTAATTCAGTTACGTTCTGAATTGCATGAACCAGGCAATAGCCCAAGTAGAGGTGTGCCGCGCAAAATAAAAAATCGGCTGAGGACCTTAAGTGCTCATTTTAGTATTCCGTGTGAAGCTGTTAAGACCCTGCTAGGTCAATAGCGTAGTCAGTTCGAGAAAAAAAAACCCTATATGTGTGTTCTGACAGCTGCATTTAAGAGCAACCTCAGCTTGTTTATCTCTTTAGAACACATCAGGTAAGATCGTGGTCACATATAAATACTTATAAAGTATAAAAAACCTAATTATAAATATGGAACACGTTAGGTGACAGACCTTTTGTGCCGTGCAGAAAAACCCGTGCTTGAATAAACTTGGAAGTAAATAATTATTTAAATATAGAAAAAACTACATCGTTAATTAATTCCTATTTTTATTTAAATCAATTTTATTTATTCTTGTTTTTTCCTTGGTATTTCCTTGCATTTATCTTATCTCTGATTATTCCTATTCTACATAAGGCTATTTTATTAATAAACTTAGTTCTTTTTCTCTATCCCTTTACTTTGAAGTGACAACTTCATTAGGAGCGTTGAGTGGTATTTTTGGCAGGAGATAAGTTTATTGTTTCGCGTCATGACATGGTAGTCAGCGTGACCGGCCGTATTGCGCTTGCGCGGCTTGCGTCAGACTAGCGAGGTGTTGTATAGTGGTTTAATATATTTCTTTTTATTGTAGCTCGGCAAAATGACTTCACTATGCCTGATGGTAAGCACAGTACAAACCAAAAACAATGGTAACCACCGAGAGAGAATCTATACATCGCCGTTCGCCACTGTCATACCGGCCTGCGAAAAACTGGATATGCACAGGCTGATCCCGAAACGCGACCCGCGGAAGCGAAGTACTATGACGGGCTTTTTCGCCATATACATGGTGGTTGCGACCCAGTCGGGCTGTAAGACCCTATCACCCTGCTTTCGTCATTGCCTCGTTCGTTATTCAGCAGGGTATTTTGATATTTTGCAGCTCCTCATACGTCAGCTCATCATCATTACCCTTATCCCACTTAAGTAGGGTTGGCATAACATGTTTTCTTTTTCCACTCTTTCCTGTCATCTCAGTATTCACACCTTTTACGCACATATCATTTTTCACGCAGTCCATCCATACCTTTTTCGGTCTTCCTCTACTCGTATATCCGTCCACAAACATACTCAACACTTTTCTAGTTACATGGTTTTCATCTCTCCTCATGATATGCCCATACCATGCTAACCTATTACTCCTCAACTTCTCTGTCACTGGTGCTATTTTCAAACTTCCTCTTGATATATTCATTCTTAATTTTATCCATTCTATTCACACCACACATCCACCTTAAAATTCGCATCTCTGCCACATGTAATTTTCTCTCATCCGTCTCTTTCGTAGCCCTGCACTCGGATGCATACAGCATGGCTGGTGTTATCATAGCTTTATAAACCTTTTTTTAAGATTCAAAGGCATTCGTGAGTCACAAGCTACCCCAGACACATTTCGTCATTTCATCCATCCTGCAAAGGAAAGGTTCTAAACTTTATAAAAATGTATATAATTATTGCTCCGAGTGCCAATAGATATGAAAACCACACTAATGTTAATAATTTTAAATATTATCATTGAGAGAACACGATTATTTCCTTGTTTTGAGTTTTCACTTCTATCGGCAGTCCTTATGACAGCCTCGACTTTTTTTCTTGATACAATGTACCCTCTGTCCTTATCTATACCCTTGATTAGTGGAGTTGTCAATGCGTTAAGTCGCAACAAAGTAAATAAACCAATTCACATTCGTTGTTTACAATATTAGTAAGGATTCGTTTTTGAAATATATGTTGTATATAATATAACTAGCGGTACTGGCAGACGTTGTACCGCCCTGATTATGAAAAAATCATTGACCAGTTATATACTAAAACGTTCCTCATCAATCACTCTATCCGCAGGTGAAAATCGCATGAAAATCCGTTCGGTAGTTTTTGAGTCTACGGAGAACGGACAGATAGACAGACGTGGTAGGGCACTTTGTTTTATACTATTCATCAGTGGATAAAGTGATTCATGAGGAACGTTTTGGTATATAATTTGTCAAGGATTTTTTTATAGTCAGGGCGGGACAACGTCTGCCACGCCGCTAGTATGTATATATAATGACATATGAATTTAACCTAACAAAGCGTTCGGTTGCGAATTTTAAAAGTAATCGAATTATTCTGACGGTCTCATTTGGCGGTGGATCTCACTAAGTCTATCGGTTTCCAGTTACTTCCAGTAAATAAATTTACATTTCTTACATTATTATGCATACATCTGTTATGCTTCTATACTAATAAATATTATAAAGAGGTAAAGTTTATGAGTTTGTGACGTTGTAGGGGGTAATCTCAGGAACTGAGTCCTGGGCCGATTTGAAAAATTCTTTCAGTGTTATATAGCTAATTTATCGAGGAAGGCTATATATCATCACGCTAAGACCAATAGGAACGGAGCGGAATTGAAGAATATATCAAAATCGGGGTTTTTTCCACTTGAGACTTTCCGCTGCGTGTTAGTTTTAGCCCAAAGACACTATTCAAAGTGAAAGAAGTCGCGGGCAGAGGCTAGTATATCTTATAATAAGAATTTAAATCTAACGTGTCTGTACTTTTTACATTTTTGTAAAAAAAAATTGTTAAAGGCGATTTGGAATAAGTAATATTATAATACAATTCAATCATTATTAGAAATGTTTATCTGTCTGTTTGTATGTACACGCATCACTGCTAAAGTACTGAGTTTAAGATAAAATCATAAAGCATATCTTCGATTAACATTCAGTCTTAGTTTCATTAAAATCGGTTCACTGTATCAAAAGTTATTGTAATTTTCATGACGACGCGACTTAAGTACGAAAGAGAAGTCGAACTGGACTTAATACATTCAGACTACTTTATTCGTAACTGTTTCAAAACATATTTGAAGTTGACGAATTGGCGAAAAATCAATATCAGGTAAAATCATGGCAAGTGGCATACGAGAGAAAAAACTTTGGGCTATGTTTTAGACACTTCCGAGTCCTGGTTTACACTGAACGATTGGGAACCCTAATTAAATTGTAATTTGTAGGTGGTAGAGGCACGCTGAAGCTGGTTTCTGCATGAATGGGTCGGCTCGTCCGAGGTAGTACCACCCTCTCATAGAAAACCGACGGGAAGAATAATGCTTGTATTGTTGCGTTTCGCTCGATCAGTGAGAACACCGGAAACCCCAAACACAGGCTGGCAACGCACTTGCACCTACTCTGGTGTTGCTATTGTCTATGGACGGTGGTGATCACTTAACATCAGGTGACCCACATGTTCGTTTTCCTCCTATGATTTAAAAAAATATATCGAAAAGCGATACATCAATCAGTTGTGCTATAAGAAACATCAGTTAAAATATTATTATAGTGTTTTTTTTATTATTTATTTAGGCGCTTTTTTTTTACTATATCGGCTCCATAGTAAACTTAACTTAATTTACACGCTGGCTATCTTAAATAAAATACATTATCACAGCTAATATAAACTACTAGAGCGTCATTAATGACGACTCAACATCTTAAATAAATTCAGTGCTTCAATAATATTAGGTTTGGATAATAACCCATGAAACATTCCAATATCTTGTAAATCCAAGTTAAGAGTCGACATCAGTAAGTGTCTACCCGCTTGAAACCGAATTTATTCAGTTAATACATGATGCACATCTTTTACTACCCCAAATGGTGGTAGAGCTACGCCGAAACTATTACTGGTTTCAGCATGAATGGGTCGCCTCGCCCGGAGTAGTACCACCCTCTCATAGAAAACCGACGTGAAATAACAGTGCTTGCATGTTACGTTTCGTTCGGTCAGTGAGAGCGCCGGAGGCCCACTTGCCCTCCCCTCTTCTCCTCTCCCTCTCCCACCCCTAATCCCTTCTCCCAAAGAGTGGCAACGCACTTGCGACTCCTCTGGTGTTGTTAGTGTCCATGGACGGTGGTGATCACTTAACATTAGGGTAAAAAAACACTATTATAGTGTTTGAAGCATTAACCAAATGTGTAAGAAATTGTATAAAAATCTATATCACTAATAGCATAATGTACAAGTTCCTTAATAATATATTCTGAACAACAATCACTACAAAATAATAAACATATCAGTTTTTTTTTGTTTATTACATAATCATTTAATATAAGACTTAGAATGTATACTTGTTAAGTTATTAATTTTTTATACAAGACAATTAAGCTCCTTTGAATAATCGATTAAAATATATTTTGGTACGTGTTGGCATAACCTATTGAAGTTCTTACCGGTTTTATTGATTACTTATTAGTCTATTTTTAAATTTTTGCCTCAACTTCCCTTTACAATACAATCGTGTAATTATACTGCCAATTGAATGTCAATCTGCTAATATTTTTACAATATATATATATAAAAATTAAAAAAAAAAATTAAAAAAAAAAAAAACGGAACCAGCTCAAAAGTTTCGTTTTAATGCCAAAATAGGCCTCTGAAAATATGAGCCCTTAATATTAATATTTAGGTTGTCCGCATCGCACTTTTCGATTTCCCATAAGAATAACACAGGAAAAAAGTTTTTCTTCTTTTGATTTATATAACTAATGAACGATATATCGTATTGCAATGCCCATTCATTATTTTTGTAGAGCATTTAACTTTCTACAAAAAAGGTTTGAAGTCAATTTTTGATAAATCAACTCAGTCAAAAGTTATTCAAGATCAAAGTTTAACTTACACTTTTCAAAACGCCCTAATATATAGTATATACACATATATATTTTAATATTCAAACAAATAGGAGTATTTGGGCTGAAGTGTAGTATTTTTGTTTATTCTTATTTTTTAAGTACGGTTTTTCCATCGCTTCAAATTTGTGCGTCCATCTATCGTATGTCGCATTACAGCCGGCGCGCGGCAGTTGAGGAGGGGTAAAGTGAAAGGCGCTCGGCATACCAGCAATAATGGCGGCGCTCATGGCTCAATTCAAAATGATTCAATGATATAAATAAATATTGTAGTTTTTAACATGCGTCTAGCATCTGAATGATTGTTTTTTATGTATTTCTTACTCTAGTACGCGGAGTCGTGGTGGCCTAGTGGTTTTACCGGTGGAATATTATTTCGAAGTCCGCAGGTTCGAACCCCGGCGTGTAACATCGAACTTTTCGGAATTCACTATCGGCTGACGGTGAAGGAAACCATCGTGAGGAAACCTGAACCTGAGGAATGTTCTTGTAGTACTACTGTATGTGGGAAAAATATAGAACTGTGGATTTCTCAGAGTTTGAAATCGCCAATACGTCGTGGGCTGGCGTGGTGATTACGCCCATACCTTCCATCTGGAAGAGGCCTATGGCCCTGCAGTGGGTCTCTTACAGACTCTAATACGCAGATTAAAATTAAAATATATAGTTGGATATCTTGTCTGCTATTGATTTTCCAATATCATTTCCATTTTCCAATCATTAAGTTGAGATTAAAAACGCGGATCGAATACCTTAAATCGAAAAATTATCACAAAAATTCCAGTTAAATATCTACGATCCGAAAAAAGGTAAAAAGTTTCACATGCATTAAAACCACACTTTTTTTGTGGTCTGTGTTTTTCATAGTCTACATGTATAGATGTATATATAATAACTATGTAAATTTAAAGTGTCCGTACATTTTCGATTTTTGTGAAAAAAGTTGTTGCAGATGTCTCGGAATAATTAATAAAATAAATTGCAATCATTTTTAGAAATGTCTGCCTATCTGTCCGTTTGTATGAACATGCATTGCTGCTAAAGTACTGGGTTCACAATAAAACCCCAAGCCGAATGCTTAGGCCGATCGCGCCTCTATCGCTTGTACCGCGCTCACGCCTGCACGCTCGGCTCAGGCGATACGTGACAATGAGCCATGCTCTTTCATACGTGCAGCCGGCATTCATCGATTTATAATGTCACGTCATAAATTCTTTATAATCGATTGACTAGTTTAAGCTAATTTTTTTAATACTAGTTATAACACTCTAAATGAATACATTTATTTTACTCGTATTACAAGCAGCGAGGGGCCTCTAACTACTTATATAATTATAAAACGTTTGAAAAAAGATTTAGAAGGCCGCATGTTAATTAAAATTGTAATTAGTAGCCAAAAATATTTTAATTCATGTAAATATAAGTTTAAATAAAATAAAATTATATAGTTCTGCCGTTGCGCTCACATCACACAAAAACTACTGGATAAATTTACTATTTGCTATCGGCTTTTGCTGAGGTTTTAGAGTAAAAAAAAACTCACCACAAATGTAGCAAAAACAGTCCGTAAAATTCTTACAAGTGCGCGGTTTTCTATGACATAAAATTGAATGGAATTCATTTCAAACTTAAATCAGATAAAACTTGGAAAACCTGCATTTTGTAAAGGACCGGCATGATCTAAATACTGGAAACTGTAACAAACTGGTCGACCCATGTTTCAGACTTAGCAAAACCAGTAATAGTTACTTAGGTAATAGTGTTAGGTTTTACAATAAAGACCCAAAACATATTACCGATTTGCCGGACTGTAAATTTAAGCGCTATGTCAAGCGGGGTTTAGTGTTGAAAGGCTGTTATAGAGTGGATCATTATGTGAACGATGGTGATGTCTGGAAGTGACTCCTCTCTGTGCATCCACTAAAAATGGTATTGTAACGTTTAATGTATTCGAAATATATATATCTATGTTATAAAGATGTACCCGATCGAGTTTCTTACCGGTTCTTCTCGATGACTGGGTTGTTTTCCGAACCGGTGGAAGTCTTGAAGTTCATAAGCGCCTTATTAGGGCCTAAACTGAATAAAATATTTTTGATTTGAAAACATATTTTATTTTTATTTGATTTAATTTTTATTTTATATTTATTATAACCTCTGTTCATTAAAACATGGATAACCTATACATAAAGTACTTACAAAAATTATGTATATAATATGAATTTTGTGCAAAACTCACAAAAGTATTTGATATAGAACGTAAACCTTCGACCAATTATAACTAGATAAAGGGTAAATATATACTTGTGTGTAGCTATTCATATTTATGACATTTTGTATGAGGTTTTTGTTGTAAACCTGCTTAATTATTGTTCGGATTGTCAATTTCTATGAATTCACTTCTGTCGGCATTATGACTGCCTCAATTTTTTATATAAGTACTACGCGTTTATATATGTGTATTTTCATACCGTGTTGTGTGTTGTTGTGTGCCTCGCCAAATTAATAACTAGGAACTGAGTTCGTTATGGTTTGATGGATTTACTTCCAACCACAAAAAAATATACAAAACGTTAGGCTTTGCCGATTATAATTTGTAAATTTTTTGCTAATTTTTTTTTCATCTAAAATTGTCTTACGGACTGACTATTTTACAATATTTAGCTGTAGCTTATACGGTTTGATGAGTATTTACTGAATTTAAGTCTTTTAGATATAACTAGCGGGCCACAAGAAGATGAACAGGTGGTATCTCTAACCAATATTAATTCAGAATCGGTGAGTGGTAGCCAGTGATGAGTATAAGTCAATAGTACGGATACAGGTTAATAGTAATCCCCACGACATGTGCGTCCGACGTTTCCTTAACTTCGGTGATCGGACGAGTACCGGTGTTTTCAACACTCTACCCGACTCAGAGTTTACGCCCACCCCATTTTGTCACACAATAAAATTGCCGATCAGAATTTCAAAGACCTCCGAAAATAAGTTTTATTTAAACGTTTTACTGTTCTCGAGAGACAGGCCGAATTCACATTAATGAGAACCAAATCGCAAACAAAAGTTAGAGTACGTTATAAAAAACCAAACAGCATTTTTTCAAACTTGTAATTCCAGAGATTATTGTGTTCTAAAAAATAAAATAAAAACAATCTTTAAGAGAGTTTTTGTTATATTAGCTCTTATGTCTTACATAAATCAAATATATAAATCTATAAAAAAATGTTATTAGATATTTTTGTTGGCAGGTTATATAATTAATGTGATAAGAGATTTGATTAAAAAAATTAGCATACTGTAAGATTAATTAAAATAATAATCGATCTGTTAGCATATTTATATGATTTATTATGCCGGAGTCTCTGCCAGTCATTGCTTTGATAATAAAAAATAAAATATACGTGTACGGACATTCATTTGTAACTGAGAGGCAGTAGAACAAAACGTTTGACTTATATACTGGCGGAAAGTATTTCTGCAATAATGCCTATATAACGAACTAGCTGACCCGCGTAATTTCGCCCGCGCCAAATCGGTTATTATTACCAGTTTCAATTGTATTTCCAAAGGCGGAAAAATCTTAAGAAATAGGTTTTTTTAATTAAACAATTGATAAAAACTATCGTATATATATTAGCGAGAAATGTCTTCTCAGTACTCCCTGGGTTGCACCTGTGCCCCTCACCTCCGCGTCACGCTAACTATTCTCACATGGCCAGCGACGCGACAGCGCAATAATTTTACCGGTTTATAGTTTTTATTTCGCATTATCTTCTGACCAACTCCATCAATTAATATAGTGTAAATAATAAACTTTATCTCCATGAAATTTCTATTTTGATTTAGCCATTTATTTTTATAAGAATTTGTAAGTATATGGGAAATATGTATCCAAACTTAATTTTGTAAAATGTATTTTAATTTTGACGTAAATACCATCGTTTTGTACAGAGATATTAAACTTACATAGAAAGTGTCGCGGATTTCTTTATAAAGACAATTAATATTTTTGCTTTAATTTTTTTCTGTTTTTTTTTTTTCAATTCACTCGAATAATAAGTAATGCATGAGAGCATTAACTGAAGACCACAATATCCTTTTATAATATACCATTTCAATGATTTCTTAGAAGATAATACAAATTTAATAATGTGATGTAACAAAAAAAATGTAACCCAACGACTTACGAAGTTTCTTTGATAAACTAATTTATACGTACAACTAGCGGGCCCGGCGGACGTCCTTATGCTTTGATAATAAAAAAATATAAAATTCAACCACAGCGTCACCTACCGGGTCCAGTTGGATCTAAACCATTCTCGGTCGGAAGACTCACACAAAATTTCATTAAAATCCTGTCCAGCCGTTTAGGAGGAGTTCAGTGACATACACACGTACAGAAGAAATTTATATATAAAGATAAGAGAGTAAATCTATCGTGTCTGCAATTTTTTTATTTTTGTAAAAAAAAGTGGTTGATGTGTTTGTCTGTCTGTTTGGACACACATCACTGCTAAAATTTTACGTTCATGATAAAATCACAAAGTATATCTTCGAGTAACGTTTAGTCTTTGTTTACATCGGTGCGAAACCGGGGCGAAATGATAGCATGATATATTTAATAATTCCACTTCAAACTTAAATCTATACGAACAGTAATTCATGGACAGCGAGTCCCATTAGCGTCTTACAATTTTCCAAAACATTGTCACCCTAATATCACATGTTTGTTATAAAACTTCTAGCGTACATGACAAAATATACCCATCCCTTTCCGTCACGTTAGAAAGTGAATAGATATTCTGTTAATTATCGAAAGATTCGTGCAGTAGGTTACCAGTTTTATAGGGTGTCGCAATAACAGGTTATTTGTAATGTTGTGTGGTCAAAAGCGAACGTGCTATATTTATATTACAGAATGTTTAAATAACTTCTTAGATTCTTTATTTTTATTGGCAAATCTATAGATATAATAAGAATGCAAGTCTACCGTGTCTGTACTTTTTAGATTTTCGGGGAAACAATTGTTCCAGGTGTCTTGGTATAAGTGAGCCGTATAGAATCATAGGCGGTTATCTAATTTTTTTGGGAAATATAATTTATTTATGTGGCGAGACAGGAGATTTCGAATAAAAAACAATCTATAATATATTTTAATCTTTTATATTATAGGTGACAAACGAAAATGCGGGTCACCTGATGGTAAGTTTGCCGTGTTGTTGTGTCGTAACATTTCGTGGCATGTCGCGTCATAAGTGTTTCGCTTTCATACGTAATGTATGATTAAAAATATATTTTTGTGGCATGTTTCATAACGACATAGATTGTTCGACTTCAGTCATGTTACTACGTTAATGGAAGCAATAATGTGTTGTGACACAACACAGAAATGTGTTTTAGTCTAAATAATCTCAAACAAAACCGTCTGACTTAAAATTAAATTAACGCATTTCAAACAAAACTTATTACAACATATATATTAAAACAACACACGCACACACACAGACGTAACTAAATAATGTAATTTTCGCACAAAACATTTAATAATTATACTAGCAACCTGTGAAATGATTAATGTACTACAAACTTTCTGGGTAACTTAATAATATTGCGAAAGCATTAATTTCGATCGCGACCCAACTTGAATTTTTAATTTTAACACAATCGTCTAAAGGTGGAAGGTTTTATACAGCGTGTTCTCGGTTATTAACATTTAAAATGGAATTTTGGCGTCCTATTTCTAAACTGTAATTATGTCTGATTCATGTGCAGTTAATATTTATCGACAAATCAATACTTATATACTAAGTTATTTTACAAAATCGTCTAGACCTATAATAAGAATGTAAGTCTAACGTGTCTGTACTTCTAGATTTTTGTGAATAACTATCGCAGGTATCTTGGAATAGGTAATAAAATAAATTT
>MU161353.1:19965-31625 GCA_015888305.1 Antheraea pernyi | reverse complement strand
GTGTAGGGACACCATAATCATTCTAATTTCTAAGCCTCTGAACTCGGCATACTTTTCTTTTTAAATTTAGAAGTACGCTGTGGGTTAGTATCTTTGTAACAGAGTCGTAGCTTCCGGTGAAGATAACACCATGATAAAACTATAGCATGATGGTAAAGCTTTTTTTTATGTCATTGCAATCAAACGAACAGGTGGATGATCACCTGATGTTGAGTGATTACCACCGTCCATAGACACTAACAACACCAGGGGAGTCGAAAGTGCGTTGCCAGCCTGTGTTTGGGGGAAAGGGAGGCAGGGGGAGAGGAGAGAGGAGAGGGGAGAGGACATGGGCCTCCGGCGCTCTCACTGACCTAACAAGACGCAACAATGCAAGCACTGTTACTTCACGTCGGTTTTCTATGAGAGGGTGGTAGTACCCCGGACGAGCCGACCCATTCATGCTGAAATCAGTAATAGCTTCAGCGTGACTCTACCACCTTCCTAAGCTTTTTCCATCTTTTCTAAGCCCGCCTGGCTAGCTATCAATCTTAAAATCTGTCACCAGGCACCAGTTGGGTGTTCCGGCGTTTGAAATTCTTTCCCCTCTATGTGTGGCGTATTTATCATCTTAGACCACGACGCCATGTGATGAGATTGTAGTCAAGTGCTATAACCTATAAACTGTAAAAAAATAAGCATTTAAAGATTCTAAAGTTTCGATAGTGTGCTTATCGAATAAGGTTAAAATCTTCCAATGAACCAGAGCTTTCAGTGTGGGATAACATGATTATAAGGTATTTTCTAAGCTACAGCCTGAGTAGCTTTCACTTTCACAAAAAAAAATCACATTAAGAATTCATAGGCGTACTGGCAGATGCACTTCGGACTCTTTTTTTCCATTAGGCTAAGTACCGTGTGGTACCGTTTTAGGCCACTTTGTTGCTGTGATTGCTATTAAAGGCTAAATGCATATTTTATAGATCATTAATGACGTTCACATTTGATCTTACCTTTGACGGTAGTATAGACGATATAGCAAAAGATAAATAGACTAAGTTAATACCAATTTTAAAACAAACTCCGCATTATGAAGCAAATTTACGAGTCCTGCTGTTTTTTTTTAACTGACTACGCTATTGACCTTGCAAGATCTTAATAGCTTCACCGGACTACAAAGGCGAGCGCTTAAGGCACTCAGACGATTTTATTTTGACAACTAGCTCAAGGGTGCGCGGCACACCTCGGCTTGGGCTGTTGCCTGATTCATGTATTTAGATTCCCGACCTATCTTTTTCCTTTTTTATACGCCGCCCCCCCCGGGGAAGAGGGTTACCTCAGTTACCTGGGTTAGAGTACCTCGTTCCTGATCCCATCGAGAAAATTATTGAATAAGTCCGGCTGGCTAGCTACAACCTTTAAGTTGAAAATCTGTCACCAAGAACCTGTTGGTGTGCTTCGGCAGCTGCACTTTAGAATCACTTCCTCCTCTAGGTTTAACATGTCTGCCGTCTTAGCACATCATCATTTAACATCCGATAAGACCGTGGTCAGACACTAAGCTCAGATGATATAATAAAATATCACATTATTTTTCAAACATAATATATTCGCATATATACTGTAACGTGTACATTAGTTATATAAATATTAACAATGTGTCGAATGGGATTTTGGGATTTACCATCAGCAACATATTTGGAATTTTAACCCACTACTTAACTCTCTCAGTATTCACTTAGGTACACTATTTAAGAGAGCAGTGTAAATTTCAAGCTATACAATATATCTTAAAATGTTATTAAATAGGTATAATATGCCCATATTGTCAATATAATTTTTTGTCAGCGATACAAAATTATGTATGTTCAGTAAGAAGCCCTCGATAAGACCGAGGCCCTAATGTTCCATGGGCCTCGGCGAGGGCCGCCTCCAGGGGCCCACATCTATGTGGAAGGCGTCCGTGTCAACCCGGATGAAGTATCTGGGCCTCATCCTGGACGGACACTGGGGGTTCGAGTCCCACTTTAAGGGGCTCGGACCGCGCATAGTCAAGGCATCAGCGGCGCTCGGACGACTCCTCCGCAACAAAGGGGGGCCAGGCGCCCTCTGCCGTCGCCTATATATGGGGGTCGTACGGTCCATGGCCACCTACGGAGCACCGTTGTGGGTAGACGCCCTCAACGCCACAAATATCCGTGCACTACGAGCTGCGCAGCGTTCCATGACATTGAGGGCGATACGAGGGAACCGCACGGTGTCCTCAGGGGTGGCCATGGTGCTGGCCGGCTCCCTTCCCTGGGAGCTAGAGGCAGAGGTGCTTGCCGCCGTATATCAATATACGGCGGCTAAGAAACGGATGGGGGAGCCTCTAGCTGCCAGAGAAATAGAGGAAAGGAAGAGAGAAGCTAGTAACGAAGTGGCAGACAGGTGGAGGCGGGACCTGGCGGACGCGCGGTATGGTCGATACACGATCGACGCTGTCCGCCCGGTCCTGCCGGATTGGTGCAATAGAGGATGGGGCTCTAGAGGCTCCCCCATCCGTTTCTTAGCCGCCGTATATTGATATACGGCGGCAAGCACCTCTGCCTCTAGCTCCCAGGGAAGGGAGCCGGCCAGCACCATGGCCACCCCTGAGGACACCGTGCGGTTCCCTCGTATCGCCCTCAATGTCATGGAACGCTGCGCAGCTCGTAGTGCACGGATATTTGTGGCGTTGAGGGCGTCTACCCACAACGGTGCTCCGTAGGTGGCCATGGACCGTACGACCCCCATATATAGGCGACGGCAGACGGCGCCTGGCCCCCCTTTGTTGCGGAGGAGTCGTCCGAGCGCCGCTGATGCCTTGACTATGCGCGGTCCAAGCCCCTTAAAGTGGGACTCGAACCCCCAGTGTCCGTCCAGGATGAGGCCCAGATACTTCATCCGGGTTGACACGGACGCCTTCCACATAGATGTGGGCCCCTGGAGGCGGCCCTCGCCGAGGCCCATGGAACATTAGGGCCTCGGTCTTATCGAGGGCTACCTCGAGGCCCAACCTTCTGATCCGACCACGAGGGTCACGGCCTTCGTGGCCGGGCGCAAGAGTCGCCCTGAATCTCAGAGATACGAGATTTGACTATTTTACGTAACAAACGTAAACGGTCGCGATTTTCTGCAGACGGGCAAGCGTCGTGAGCTCGAGTCGCGGCGTACTTTCCGTAATCAACGCTCTCACGTCGTCAGGGAGTATAAAACGGCGATCATTCGCCGCTTCTACCTCTTTCGAGGTCTCTCTGACGGCGTTCTGGAGATAGTCAACCAGGGAATCGATAGCCGAATCCGCGTCGGCTTTAGACACCAACACGTCCGGAATCCTGTCTAAATTGCTAGACGAAGGATTTTCTTTACAATAACGAGCGAGTTTCGCGTAATCAGCCACCGTAACCGACCGTCAGATGAAGTCTGAGTTAAAACCTAACTGTAATAGGACCGGGCGATAGTCCGAATCAAGTTCGTGTACGACTTGTATGAATCGTACCCGAAGCGTGATATTTTTTAACAAAGCTATATCTAGAACTGACGGACGACAGTTATCCTGATAATGAGTGGGTTCCGGAGGAGCTATGACGTCAAATGCGAGAACCCTACCTAGTTCGTCGAGTATCCTCCCGTTACGAGAGGTTCTCGGACTATTCCAGATCGAGTTCTGTGGAACATTTTGATTACATCAGTCGACCATTTAAGCCATTGTCAACTGTACAATATGTGTGTGTATGAACAGTAAAGTCTATATAAGGTTCTATTATAAAAACAACGCTGCCAAACCTATTTTGCTTAATGGTTAAAGCTAGTAATGATGTGTCATCAAACTCAGCACTAAAGTCCTTTTGAGATCAGATATACTCATTTTGGCCTACACACATACACGCCTGTTTGAAAGTAGCATGACTCGGACTATTCCAGATCGAGTTCTGCGGAACATTTTGATTACATCAGTCGACCATTTAAGCCATTGTCAACTGTACAATATATGTGTGAATGAACAGTAAAGTCTATATAAGGTTCTATTATAAAAACAACGCTGCCAAACCTATTTTTGCTTAATGCTTAAAGCTAGTAATTATGTGTTCTATTCCGAATGTTATGGTTGGCAATAGGTACATACAAGGGTCATCAAACTCAGCACTAAGGTCCTTTTGAGATCAGATATACTCATTTTGGCCTACACACATAAACGCCTGTTTGAAAGTAGCATGACACACCAAAATGTAAAGGACCTAAATTCCATATTCATAAATCTATTATTTCATCGTAACGTCTTCTTTTACCAAAGTTACACCTGACTTTGAAATAAAATCTTTACTATAATGGAGTTTACGCACGGTAACTTTGAATTGTAATTCCTTAGAATTTGGGAACGAGCGTCCAATTTGGCCACTATCTCCAATGACATTCTAACTTCTATCATGCATGAAAATAATGATATACCTTTATTTAGAGTAGTTCCATTTGATATCAAAGATGGCCACCCTACATCCCTGTGTCGCATAACGGCGCCCTTTGCGATTGATAACTCGACATTTCAGCCCCTTCAGACTAAAGGCGTCTTCGAGAAGCCGCACAAATATTTGGCGAGTAGTTTCAAATTTAGGGGTTATGGTTTGTTTTAAGTTACATACATATAAACTGATTAAATGATATAAAGGAATTATTAACAACATGCTCATAAAAATTTTCGTATTATTCGTTTCAAGAATGGTCCGCTTAAATTGTAACTAATTCAAAATAAGTATATATGACAGAAATTTCGGTGATTATTGTTTGAAACTGAGTCAGTAATGTATGTTTGTTATTTACAAGAATTACTTTTTTTTAATGTCATAACTGGCAAACGAACTTGTGGGTCACCTGATATTAAGTCCATAGACACTAACAACACCGGAGGAGTCGAAAGTGGGTTGCCAGCCTATGTTTGGGGGAAAGGGAGTGAGGGGGAGAAGAGAGGGGAAGGGAGGTGGTCCTCCGGCGCTCTCACTGACCGAACGAAACGCAACAATACAAGCACTGTCACTTCACGTCGGTTTTCTATGAGATTACTACCCCAGACGAGCCGACCCATTCATGCTGAAACCAATAATAGCTTCATCGTGGCTCTACCACTTACCGATAATGTTAGGGTTAACATTCCAAGTATTATGGGTACACTAAACTATGTATTATAGAATTAATAGTTCGTTCCATTTTAAGGATTTAGTAAGATAGTCATCTTTTTAAGGTAAAGTGATATAAAAACATTGAATATATACGTATTTACGTAATTGCTTATAAATAGCGTATCTCGAGTTATGTCTCGCGTCTCAAGTTGTGTCTCGCGTCTCCAGTTGTGTCTCGTGTCTCGAGACTTGTCTCGCGTCTCAAGATGTCTCTCGTGTCTCGAACTTGTCTCGCGTCTTGTCACAAGTCTTCAATGGTGGTTTCAGGCAATTTTTTTACTTGATAGGTTATATAGATTTCTAGTAAACAATAATGGATATAAAAAATAGACCATAATAATATACTTCAGTACCCATATTTCCCTTATTGGTCAAGCTATTTACTTTCGTTATTTCTATTGTTTAGTAGCTAATGACAAGTTTTAGTGTGACTAATAAAAAAAAAATAGTTATTTTTCCAGAGTATAGACTAGTTGAAATCTTTATTTATGTCTCTGTTCATCTAACTTCACACTCGTTACGTCGTCGTAGATAGAATATAATACGACGGAGCATGAATTCTGAGATGCCACAAAAACTCCCTGGAACAAGGGAGTCACCATCTTGTTAGAACATTGAAATTATCACAAGATGCTTCTAATACCTACTCGATATTGGCAGTAATAATCTGGAAGATTGGTTGTCAAAAATAAAATAAGATAAATATAACGAATTATAACGGGCGTGTACGAAGCCCCGAGTACAGCTGGTGTACCAAATATAGAAACTATGATTGGTCCCTATAATGACCGTGTTCAAAAACTTTCAAAATTTTATTATATCTCACTCTAATAATTCATTAAAAATGTCTTCATTTTGAAAATCGTAACTTTAAATATACCTTTAATTCCAAAAATAATCAACTTTAATGTCACATAAAAATTGGTCTCACCCCGTTAATTCCTATAAGAACGTGGGAGCATTGTCGAAAACTTTACCGAAAGACTGACTGTGTGATAAAAAACGTTGGTAATAGTCGATGCGACGGCTGATTTGTGTTTATAGCTAGCCACGCACCTGCCTTCCACCCTTCTACCAAACAGCACTATAATGCATTTAAATGTATGCTTAAAATGTGTCCAATAGGATATGGTTACACTGTAAGCGAACGATTAATGAATCGTGTACTTTTTAAAGTTATGAATATACTACTTACTGACTCTGTCTTATGTATAATATCGCTCGCGCAAAAATATTTCATTATATACGTTTTTGGTAGTTAATATTCTAAAAAATCTTTAGTCCTGTAGTAAGAGTCAAGTCAAATGCGGTTTAGTCCTGTTAGATATTAGCTAGGATATACAATATAGGTATACTTTATTTTTATTTATTACTAGCTTCTGCTCACGACTTTGTCCGCGCGAAATAGTTAATTTGGACTACTAACACGTAGTGGAAGCTCTGAAAACAAACATTCTTCATTGGCGCTTCGCTCCCATTGGTTTTTTTTCCTCGAACTGACTACGCTATTAACAGCTTCACCGGACTACGCTTCCATTGGTCTTAGTATGATGATATATAGCGTATAACCTTTCTCGATAAATAAGCTATCTAACACTGAATTTTTCAAATCGGATCAGTAGTTCCTGAGATTAGCGCGTTTAACCAAACAAAACAGATAAGCTTTGTAATATATTATTAGTATACTCGTAGATTACTTTTCTCTCTCGAGCCATCATTCAAATTACAAATTATTGGTGAGGTTTTAGTATAAACCCAGGACTTTAGCAGTGATGCGTGTTCATACAAACAGACATTTCTAAAAATGATTGAAATGTATTATTACTTATTCTGAGGCAATTACCACAATTGTTTTCACTTGTAAAAGTACAGACACGTTATATTTACATTCTTTTTATATATATAGATATATTTTATTTACTTACTTTAAAATTAAGTAACGTATTGAAATGTTACGCTATATTATTATAGGATGAATTAAGTCATCATCATCATCTTCTTACCCTTATCCCACCTAAGTAGGGTCGGCACAACATGTTTTCCTTTTCCACGCTCGCCTATCAGATGTCATCTCAGTCAACACACCTTTTACACACATATCATTTTTCACACAATCCATCCATCCTTTTTTCGGTCTTCCTCTACTCTTATATCCATCGACCGTCATACTCAAAGCTTTTCTAGTTACATGGTCTTCATCTCTCCTCATAACATGCCCATACCATGCTAACCTATTACTCCTTAACTTGTCTGTTACTGGTGCTATTTTCAAACTTCCTCTGATATATTCATTCCTAATCTTATCCATTATAGGATGAATTAAGTAAAATTGAGTATTATTTTCATTGTCACAAGTAGGAAATATAATTGTAGCTATTTTTATATAATATAACAGTAGAAATATTATTTCACTACTGCTATTTCACAGGTGATATATCTAAACCTGCTATAATATAATACAGCTATAATTGCAAACACTTTCTAGCATTTTACTGCAAATGTAATCTTTTTTATCTCCTTCACTTATATCCTATAGAAATATAATATAATAATAACTCATATATATCAAATCAAATCAAATCAAAAATACTTTATTCAGTTCAGGCCCTAATAAGGCACTTATGAACGTCAAAGACTACTACCGGTTCGGAAAACAACCCAGTCATCGAGAAGAACCGGCAAGAAACTCGATCGGGTACATTTTTTTTAACATATATTTCTAATACATTATACAACAATGCTTTTAGTGGATGCACAGAGAGAAGTCAATTCCAGACATCACTATCATTCACATACTGATCCACTCTATAATATCCTTTTGAACCTAAAACCCGTTTGACATGGCGCTTAAATTTACAGTCCGGCAAATCGGTAACATGCTTTGGGACTTTATTGTAGAACCTAACACTATTACCTAAAAAACTATTACTGGTTTTGCTAAGTCTGAAACATGGGACCACCAGTTTATTACAGTTTCTAGTATTTAGATTATGCCGGTCTTTAACTAAATTCAGTTTCTCAAAGTTTTTCCGGACTACATATAACAGACGTTATACGGCACGTTATTCGGTATAACAGATGTTATGTAACAGACGTATGAATTTTCCGAATTATTATCTATGAGCAATCTGTATTTGTAGTATGAAAATTAGAGATCATAGAAATTCATAAATTGTGACCACAAAGCAAATTATGATGTAACAAATTATTTTTCATTTCACATGAAAAATAACAGTGATTTGTGAAGTTGTCCATAAATAGAGTTACTTTCTTGTTATTATATTGTAACTTAGATTTAAACGATTAACTGCTATAAGTTTTTTTACTACGGAACACCGAATGTCCAGAATTAATTATATTTAACTGATTTTCGCTAATATTAGTACCATACGATTAATCATTCATGTTACTGCGGTATGTCCAAAGTCAACAGGCATAAAGGTAAGCGTGCACCTGCCCACTGATGTGTTATACAACGCTACCGCTTGTCGTACCCACATAGTGTTATTGTAACCGCGTTACGTCGGTTGCACCTAGAGTGTTTTCACACTGGCCCTATACACTGGTATTAGTCGCCGAAGTATCTCTAAAAGCACATATGTTCTATATAATATTTTTGTTATGTGAATTAAATATATTTCAGATTTTTAGTGTAATATCTATACATAATTAATTTCTTACTTCCTCTGCTAATTTTCTCAGTACATTTTTCTTCATTTTCGAACCTATAACCTTTGGATTAACCAACTATTTTCGTTTCACTTAAGCTATATGTCTGTAATTATGTTCAATCGTATAAATATGTTATGTATGTTGAAAAGGTAAACCAGATTGAGTTTCTTGAAGGTTTCGACGACTGAATTCTTTTTTATTTGGTATTCAGGTATTCTCAGGGACTAAATTTAATAAAGTATGTTTGATTTGATTTGCTGAAATTGATTTACTGTTATCGTAATTATGTAGGCTTTACGACATTCGGAACAAATTGACTAACTAAAACTGTTACGTACAGCAAAACACACATTACGTTTGTGTAGAGACTATGAATGTACCCATGATATGACTTCGCAGTGCAATTGTCACATAAAAATATATCTGTTTTTTTCGCACACGACTAAACTTATAAGTGTAACAGAGATATATATATTGTTTTGTGTTGCAGTATGTCAGAAATACAGTTTATCCTTTTTATTTGCTTAAATAGAGCAGGCCGTTAATCGACACATGTCAACAAATAAAACAATTTATGCAATACTTGTATCATAATCATAAAAACACTTTAGTATCAGTTTTATGAATGTGTTTGATTAAGTTAACTGAACGACGACCACTGTTGCGTAGGAAATCAATCATGCGACTGAACTGCGCGGCATGACACTTTTCTAACATAGGCATTTACAGTTCGGTTCATCTCGAAAACGCTTGGCTGGCATTATACACCACTCTAAGCCTAGATAATTTGACCCACATCACATGGTCTGCACACGTCATAACTTAATATCATTTAGCCTATGATATCTACATTTCTAAGAATTGTAGTTTAATGGTAAATAATACAACCTTCCTCAATAAACAGGCTCTAAATATTATATGTCAGTTATTGTAGGAAGGGTAGTTACTGAAGACTTAGTAATGCGATGAGTCAGCGTCACTATGGGGTAAAAGCAGGAAGTTTTGGAAGGGGATCGTGCATTCACCTATTTGTATACGGGTTTCCTGTCTACTTACTTTACATATTACCTATTCTGCTAGCGACTGTGATCACTTTTGAAAATAATATTAGACATATCAAATATCTGTAAAAAAGGATTTTTAACTTGTCTGTGCACCGGATTTGATTAAAAATGGCCTTATTGTTTTATACGAACTGCCTTATAACATATAGGAATGTATTTAAATTTTTTAAATTGAAATGTTCTCTTTTACCCTTACAACTATTTTACTGATTATTTTACCGTTAAATTTTATCGTCAGAGCTTAACTTTTATAACGCTGTGGAAAGCGTAATTGTATATATAAGGTAATACTCTAATAAATAATCGATTTATCAGTTAATGTCTTGTTAAAATTGATTTAGCCGTTTCAGAGTATAAACCTGGACAAACAACAAACGATATAACGTTATTTATATTTATACGTATAACAAATATTGCTGCGTATTTCGAAGATATAATTTTATTGTATTTTTATAACATTAAAAAAATCGCCGATGTGTCTTGATTCTGATAGGTATCCTAGCTGAATGTCGTTAAAAATGTTTATGTGAACGGCCTCTTACTATTATTTATTCTGAACGACTTTATACTTGTCTTATATATTAAGTTTATTTATACAATTCACACATCATAATGCGTTATATTTGTGATAATTTTGATTAATGATATATTTATACTGTATTTTTACATAGGTTAGTACACATACTAGTAATTTATTAAGACACAGGAGGCACCTACGCCTATTTGTTGGATGTTATTCTTTATTAAGTGAAAACTTCTTTAGGCGCGTTGTGTGTTATTATTAGGATGAGATAAGTTTGTGATTTTGCGTAATGATATACTACGTCAGCATAACCGGCCGTATTGCGTTAGCGCGGCTTGTGTACATGTAATTTTGATATTTGGAAGTCGTTTAATAAACTTTATAGTATATAATTATTGCTCTGTGTGCCAAGAAATGTTAAAACCAGAATATTAATAACTTCGATTTATAGATCATGAAATTCGAATAATTCACACTATAATGGACTTAAAAAATTCAGAATAGAACACAGTTATATCATCGTTTTGAGTTTTCACTTCTGTCAGATGTCCAATTTTTTTTCTTATACAAAATATTCTATAAGCTCATCCAGATCTTAGTCATTCTTTAGATCCTATTTTATTGTGGGGAAAAAAATAAAACAATATAATACACAGTTAAACATAATCTATTCTCATATTATTTAATTATCACAGATCCATTTATTTTAATAGTCATCGATTTAACAAAAATATAATTATAATCTACATTACGTTGTTGTGCGAAGCGCACCGCCTCTATCAATTTAATGGTTACATTTTCTTGCCCTTCAAACAATTATAAATGCGTTACTAACTATATACATTGTGTTACATCGATTATATACATTGATAGATAATATTGAGTAAAGGGCCTTACACACAGTCCGTTTAACGCGCACGATTTTCACCGTAAACTTATCAATTCCGTTGTTTGAAATACATTATTTATATGAGTAACAAATGTATACACGTTTGTAAAAAAATGTATTCATTTATGTATCGCAGGATTTCGTTAAAAGGCCGGCTTGATTTAAATACTAGAAACTGAGGTAAACTGGTCATCCAATGTTTCAGACTCAGTAAGATCAGTAACAGTTTTTTTAGGTAAGAGTGATAGGTTTTACAACAAATTTACAAAGCATATTACCGATTTGCCTGACTGTAAGTTCAAGCGTCATGTCAGGCGTGTTTTGGTGTCAAAAGGCTA
>MU161353.1:0-16425 GCA_015888305.1 Antheraea pernyi | reverse complement strand
CTTTTTTTTATGGCATAACTGGCAAACGAACAGGTGGGTCATCTGATGTTAAGTGATCACCACCGTCCATGGACACTAACAACACAGAGGAGTCGCAAGTGCGTTGCCACCCTTTGGGGGAAGGGTTAGGGGAGGTAGAGGGAGAGGAGAGAGGAAAGGGGAGGGGAGATGGGCCTCCGGCTCTCTCACTGACCGAACGAAACGCAACAATGCAAGCACTGTTACTTCACGTCGGTTTTCTGTGAGAGGGTGGTACTACCCCGGACGAGCCGACCCCATTCATGCTGAAACCAGTAATAGTTTCAGCGTGGCTCTACCACCATCAAATTTATTTTTTTATATATCAGAGGATGCAAACGAACAGGTGGGTCACCTGATGTTGCAACACCAGAAGAGTCGCAAGTGCGTTGCCAGCCTGTGTTTGGGGGGAGGAGGGATGGAGGAGAGGGAGAGGGGGTGGTGGAGGAGAGGGAGTGGGGATGGAGGAGAGGGAGAGGGGACGTGGAAGGGAACTGGGCCTCCGGCGCTCTCACTGACCGAACGAAACGCAACAATGCAAGCACTGTTACTTCACGTCGGTTTTCTATGAGAGGGTGGTACATCTCCGGACGAGCCGACCCATTCATGCTGAAACCAGTAATAGCTTCAGCGTGGCTCTACCACCTTCACATGACATCTATGACACATTATATACGAACAATGAACGAAAGTGAACTGTCATACATAATACTAAATCGGATTTACTTGGGTCGAGATTAAGTAGCTCGAGAAGTAAGTTTAGGGCATTTAAATCTATAAACCTTGCTAACTTGATACCTAAAAATTATAAACTACTTAATTGTATTTTTTTTTAAACTCCCAAATTTAAGGATAACCCATAGTGTCCCATTTTTTTTTGTTGACATGTTATTAAAAGATAATTGATTAGTTCCGATGCTATTTTGACATATATATATAGTGTTAATCATTATCCAATGATTTAGTTACGTAAGTATAAAGTAAATATAACAGCAATTTATAGCATGTCACTTAAGTTAATATCTTAGAAGACTTCTAATTCGATATTACAATATTTTTTTAATATCATCAGCTTCTAGATTACAGTCATGATTTAACATTAACCCATTGGGTTCCGATTTAGAGCTAAATCACAAAAGAACGGATGCTATGTTTTTTAAATTTTACACCATCGGCTATTACAGTTACGCGCAATAACAAAAATAGCTGTTGACTATGACTGTGATTAGCTGTAAAAATTGAAACGGTAAAAAAATTAATCAAAACCGTTTAGACTCTTATGATGTCATATTAGTACTTACACGCGTACGGAGCAAGGCAGGTCACTAGTATAATAAATACTAAATACGGTTTACTCATAAGTATCGTCGGAAGAATGTACATTACATAAATTAAATCTAAGTTGAAAGGGTAATAAAAGATCGACTTCAACACTGGTCTCAACAGGAGGGTATATAAGCAAAAAACCCTGGCGGCACTCTGACAAAGCACCATAAATTACAAATTACCCGAAAACATCAATTCCTTCAAAACTTTTATTACGTGGGAACACCGTACGTCCATTAAAAAAAAGTTCTTAATACTCAGCGGGAGTATCGTTGGAAGAAATAATAAAAAAATACACACCTGCAATGATAACGTTTTTAATAATAAAAAGGAAATTCGAATACAGAAATAACGTTACTGTAAAAAAAAATCATTGCTATACATACAAAAGTGTTATCTTTGAATTTTAAAATTTGTTTTATAAGGGCTGTAACATACATATGCGATGGTAAATCATAGAACATGTAGTGATAAATTGTAGTAGACATTTATAAACATTGAGTAAACTACTAATATTAAATTCAATTAATTAGAAGCCGTAAGAATGAAGTAAAAAAAGCAATATACAAGATCTATGAAGTTATTCGGTAGCAGTAGTAGGATCGAACCCATATCCATCGTCTATGTGTGACACGATATCAACTAAGCCATAATCACTTAAAATTACATCATTATAATTTATACATTAAAAAACGAGTGTGCTTTAGACCACACGACTGAATTAAAACTTCAATATCTCCATCTATGTTTATGTATATATAGTATATATTTATATATGTACGTATGTAGAATATATATTACATATATTAAGTTTCTTCAAATATTTAAATTTATTATGGGTTTTCATTGATAATACAAAACGTAACTCTCTGTATTTCTATCTTCACTAACTCTCTACTTCCGTTCGCCTCACCCGATCACACTTTTCACCAGCTTAATCTTCAAGTCAAGCGTGAGTAACGAAGTTTTACTACAATAATATCCGAAAGTTAAATATTTCATTAAACGCACTCACTGTGACTCGGACCTTACTTAAATGAAAGTCGTTACAAGTTTCTGAGATCGCGCCTTCATATTATTTATGTCATCGCATCACAAACTTTACGATACCCTCAGCGCTTTTTAACGATTATTTTTTCGTGTGTAATGTTGTGTTGTGAATGAGGCGCTTTATACAACGATACTCCGATCAGGGATACCGGTTTATGGACAATTCCTTGAGAGTTTAAATATAATTTTGTATGCATCGAGTTATGATAATATACTTAGATTATATCTGTAACGGTCGTATTTTGTAATAGAACCACGGAGTTCGGTTGAATTCACGGGAGTTTCGCGAAATTTGCAGTTGATTTGTTATAGAGTGACCATTATTAACATTTAATTGAATGATTTGGATTAATTAATATTTTTTTTGACGGAGAAGGAGTCTGCTATCAAATCTTTCGATAGTTTTATTAAGCACTAGCTGTGCCAGCTACTTCGTGTGCGTGGAACCCTATGTAAAAAGAAACTGATTAATAAAATCATTTCTTGTATTAAGTCCATCTACTTATCTACTTTTCTGTCCTACTTAACTCGAGCCGTCATTCAAATTAAGTGCAATAACTTTTGATGGAATAGGCCGATTATAATGAAACAAAGACAAAGTTATTCTCGAAGATATGCTTTATGATTTTCTTGATGTAGTTTTACTGTGAACCCAGTACATTAACAGTGATGCGTGTTCATACAAACAGGCAGACAAACAGATATTAAAAAAAATGATTGAAAAGTATTTTAATTACTTATTCCTAGATACCTGCAAAATTTTTTTTCATGAAAAACTAAAAAAGCACAAATACAGTATTACATTTCTATTATGTGTATATTATATTATATATGTATTTTATGTGACGTGTACATTCATCTCAAGTATTTAATGGACTTTAAAATTACCACGACTCTCTGATACTGACTTCCGTCTAAATCTAACACTATTATATATACTTAATACTTATACATTATTATCATTACATATTAAGAAACAAAGTCCTCCATCGCGTCTGTCTGTCTGTTCGCGATAAACTCAAAACTACTGAAGTATCTATTGAATGAATTGACTTGATTCTTTGCTTTGATTATTTTAACTGGAATAGATTCGAGAACAAATCTTTAATACTTTAGAATGTAAAGAAATCGACCATTAGAAGGAGTTTTTACTGCACCGCCAATAAAAAGGCGGCAAACTTTTACGACACATTTGTTATTATACAAAAAAATATAGAATGTTTATTTTTTTCGTCTGATAACCCATAGCTTTAACATTAAGTTTTTGTTGTGAATTGCCAGTAGGAAAAAAAGAACACGTGTATTTTATTACTGAACCCTTGAAGTGGATAGAAATGCATTTCACGCGTTTTATTCTGTATTCAAAGTCTTTTATTTTTTACGAGATGCAATTAAAAACGGGTATTTTTATTAAGACCTTTTTTTCTTGTATATAGTTTCCTTCAAATTTCGATTGGTGTCTAATTTCAGGTGGTATTTTAATTATACTTTTTTTTTCGAACTAACTATTTTTTTTCTCGAACACTACGCTATTGACCTGATAAGGTATTTACAGCTTCACCGGACTACTAAGGCGAGCGCTTAAGCCACTCAGCCGATTTGGTTTTTAGGTAACATACACAAGGGCGCACGGCACCTCGGCTTGGGCTGTTACCTGAGAAGTCGCGTATAACATAGGTATATAAACGAGCTACAGAACGGTATATACACATGGTGGAAGGATTTTGTTCTTTTCCCCTTATCGAACTGAATCGAGTAGTTTAGTTCGTTTCACATCCGATATACACGTATACGTTTGTAAATCATGCAATCGCAATTGTATGATTCACAAACGTATATATGTATGAATAGCATATAATAGTTTAGCTAGGTCAGATCCGGGATATCAGCAACATCCAAAGCCGAGGTGTGCCGTGCATACAAGGGCTCGGTAGTGGAGATTTCGTACATTACATCGATGGACGTAGGTTTGAATGGTACGAGATTACGGTGAGAAAAATATCATGGTGGATCAAAGGTATATTAGTAGGACAGGTTCTAATGCCCGTCTGTCTACCCTTAACCTTTAAGTTGCTAACATATCATCGAGCTCATATAAGAAGCAGTTGCACTTAACAATAACTCTTCGTAGCTATAATATAATATTATTATCTATACTAATATAATAAAGTTAGAGGGTTTGTTTGTTTGGTTGAACGCGCTAATCTCAGGAACGACTAGTCCGATTTGAAAAATTCTTTCAGGTGTTTGATAGCTCATTTATCGAGGAAGGCGATAGGCTATATACATCATCACGTTAAGATCAATAGGAGCGGAGCACCAATTAAGAATGTTTCAAAATCGGGGTTTTTTCTTTTTGAGAGCCATCGCTGTTTTGGCCAAAAAGCGATAGCCAAAAGTAACTAACCAACGCGGACGATGTCGTAAGCAGAAGCTACTACGTTACATTGACATTAAACGTTAGTTTACATGGTTTTAAACCGATTATACTTTGCTTGACCATAATCTTTTCTGATGTTAAATGACTATGTGGTCTAAGATGGCAAACACGTTAAACCTAGAAGGAGGGTGGCCCTCAAGTGTTACCAGAACACACCGACGAAATTGATTGATTTTCAATGCGAGGGTGGTAGCTAGTCAGACAGACTATGCTATCATCACGATTTGACCCTACATCCATCGTCAATGCTATGTCCGTACACGCTATCAAGTAAGCCATCATTGCGTAATATATTTTAAATTATATAGGACGGGCCGAGCTGTAAATTATAGTTTCGAAAATAAACATACGAATTCTTTAGAATATTACCATAATTGTGCTCGGCATACGAATGAGTTACCAACGCATTCTAATCGACACCGGAAACGTTAAACGAATGCATTCGTAACATTGTATCGATAATTCGATAACAATCTCTCGACGCGGCTAACATAATTAAAAACATGCGAGAGTCGCGGTGTTGTATTACAATCGGCGCTTGCGCATAACATCCTGCTTTACATTCGTCCGTTCGCTCTTTCAATCGTTCGTTAGTCGAATTTAGAATATGTAAATGAAAATATTTAGTTATATTGAGAATGGAGTTGTTTGATGCTCGGTTTCTGAGGCACTTTAATTGTAGTTTATCTCTTCAATAGCGTTATCGGTTCGATAACTTGTCAAAATGCGTTTATGAACACACGATCATACGATAAATGTCAGTAAAATTCAACGGGCCAATCGTCAGGTATCCTATATCCTATGGATAAGTTCGCCTCACCCGATCACACTTTTCACCAGCTTAATCTTCAAGTCAAGCGTGAGTAACGAAGTTTTACTACAATAATATCCGAAAGTTAAATATTTCATTAAACGCACTCACTGTGACTCGGACCTTACTTAAATGAAAGTCGTTACAAGTTTCTGAGATCGCGCCTTCATATTATTTATGTCATCGCATCACAAACTTTACGATACCCTCAGCGCTTTTTAACGATTATTTTTTCGTGTGTAATGTTGTGTTGTGAATGAGGCGCTTTATACAACGATACTCCGATCAGGGATACCGGTTTATGGACAATTCCTTGAGAGTTTAAATATAATTTTGTATGCATCGAGTTATGATAATATACTTAGATTATATCTGTAACGGTCGTATTTTGTAATAGAACCACGGAGTTCGGTTGAATTCACGGGAGTTTCGCGAAATTTGCAGTTGATTTGTTATAGAGTGACCATTATTAACATTTAATTGAATGATTTGGATTAATTAATATTTTTTTTGACGGAGAAGGAGTCTGCTATCAAATCTTTCGATAGTTTTATTAAGCACTAGCTGTGCCAGCTACTTCGTGTGCGTGGAACCCTATGTAAAAAGAAACTGATTAATAAAATCATTTCTTGTATTAAGTCCATCTACTTATCTACTTTTCTGTCCTACTTAACTCGAGCCGTCATTCAAATTAAGTGCAATAACTTTTGATGGAATAGGCCGATTATAATGAAACAAAGACAAAGTTATTCTCGAAGATATGCTTTATGATTTTCTTGATGTAGTTTTACTGTGAACCCAGTACATTAACAGTGATGCGTGTTCATACAAACAGGCAGACAAACAGATATTAAAAAAAATGATTGAAAAGTATTTTAATTACTTATTCCTAGATACCTGCAAAATTTTTTTTCATGAAAAACTAAAAAAGCACAAATACAGTATTACATTTCTATTATGTGTATATTATATTATATATGTATTTTATGTGACGTGTACATTCATCTCAAGTATTTAATGGACTTTAAAATTACCACGACTCTCTGATACTGACTTCCGTCTAAATCTAACACTATTATATATACTTAATACTTATACATTATTATCATTACATATTAAGAAACAAAGTCCTCCATCGCGTCTGTCTGTCTGTTCGCGATAAACTCAAAACTACTGAAGTATCTATTGAATGAATTGACTTGATTCTTTGCTTTGATTATTTTAACTGGAATAGATTCGAGAACAAATCTTTAATACTTTAGAATGTAAAGAAATCGACCATTAGAAGGAGTTTTTACTGCACCGCCAATAAAAAGGCGGCAAACTTTTACGACACATTTGTTATTATACAAAAAAATATAGAATGTTTATTTTTTTCATCTGATAACCCCATAGCTTTAACATTAACTTTTTGTAGTGAATTGCCAGTAGGAAAAAAGAACACGTGTATTTTATTACTGAACCCTTGAAGTGGATAGAAATGCATTTCACGCGTTTTATTCTGTATTCAAAGTCTTTTATTTTTTACGAGATGCAATTAAAAACGGGTATTTTTATTAAGACCTTTTTTTCTTGTATATAGTTTCCTTCAAATTTCGATTGGTGTCTAATTTCAGGTGGTATTTTAATTATACTTTTTATTTCGAACTAACTATTTTTTTTCTCGAACACTACGCTATTGACCTGGTAAGGTCTTTACAGCTTCACCGGACTACTAAGGCGAGCGCTTAAGGCACTCAGCCGATTTGGTTTTTAGGTAACATACACAAGGGCGCACGGCACCTCGGCTTGGGCTGTTACCTGAGAAGTCGCGTCTGACCTAGCTAACTATTCTAAGCTATTCATACATATATTCATTTGTGAATCATACAATCGAAATTGCATGATTCACAAATACATACGTGTATATCGGAACTCGAACTGACTACGTTATTGACAAAGCAAGGTCTTAACAGCTTTACCGGATTTTAATTATACGTTAAGACTACAAGGGCTCGGTAGTGGAGATTTCGTACATTACATCGATGGACGTAGGTTTGAATGGTACGAGATTACGGTGAGAAAAATATCATGGTGGATCAAAGGTATATTAGTAGGACAGGTTCTAATGCCCGTCTGTCTACCCTTAACCTTTAAGTTGCTAACATATCATCGAGCTCATATAAGAAGCAGTTGCACTTAACAATAACTCTTCGTAGCTATAATATAATATTATTATCTATACTAATATTATAAAGTTAGACGGTTCGTTTGATTGGTTGAACGTGCTAATCTCAGGATCGACTAGTCCGATTTGAAAGACTCTTGCAGGTGTTTGATAGCTCATATATCGAGGACGGCTATAGGCTATATATATTATCACGTTAAGATCAATAGGAGCGGAGCACCAATTAAGAATGTTTCAAAATCGGGGTTTTTTCTTTTTGAGAGCCATCGCTGTTTTGGCCAAAAAGCGATAGCCAAAAGTAACTAACCAACGCGGACGATGTCGTAAGCAGAAGCTACTACGTTACATTGACATTAAACGTTAGTTTACATGGTTTTAAACCGATTATACTTTGCTTGACCATAATCTTTTCTGATGTTAAATGACTATGTGGTCTAAGATGGCAAACACGTTAAACCTAGAAGGAGGGTGGCCCTCAAGTGTTACCAGAACACACCGACGAAATTGATTGATTTTCAATGCGAGGGTGGTAGCTAGTCAGACAGACTATGCTATCATCACGACTTGACCCTACATCCATCGTCAATGCTATGTCCGTACACGCTATCAAGTAAGCCATCATTGCGTAATATATTTTAAATTATATAGGACGGGCCGAGCTGTAAATTATAGTTTCGAAAATAAACATACGAATTCTTTCGAATATTACCATAATTGTGCTCGGCATACGAATGAGTTACCAACGCATTCTAATCGACACCGGAAACGTTAAACGAATGCATTCGTAACATTGTATCGATAATTCGATAACAATCTCTCGACGCGGCTAACATAATTAAAAACATGCGAGAGTCGCGGTGTTGTATTACAATCGGCGCTTGCGCATAACATCCTGCTTACATTCGTCCGTTCGCTCTTTCAATCGTTCGTTAGTCTAATTTAGAATATGTAAATGAAAATATTTAGTTATATTGAGAATGGAGTTGTTTGATGCTCGGTTTCTGAGGCACTTTAATTGTAGTTTATCTCTTCAATAGCGTTATCGGTTCGATAACTTGTCAAAATGCGCATATGAACACACGATCATACGATAGATGTCAGTAAAACTCAACGGGCCAATTGTCAGTCAATCAAGAGCATCTCAGAAACCGGGCATTAATACGTTTTTTACAGACTCTAATCCCTAATATTATCTTGATATTTTACTGTTATGAAAGTGTATCTTCGAGAATGTACTGGGAAAATAAACTTTCAACCATTAGTTAATTAGAAAAATTCAAATAAAACTCGAGATATATCTACTAAATATTATACTTATTGTGTCCTAAATAATCTTATAAATGCGAATGTGAGCTTATTTGTCCTACTTTCACGCCTAAGGTCATGAAATTTTGCAAGCAGGTTGTCAGCGGCAAAGCTTTTGAACCAGAAAAAAGGAGTTTTCCAGAGGTATAGTGAAATCTACATAAATGTGAGTGAAGGCGCGGGATAAAGCTAGTTTGTATTGATTAACCAATTATTTTTAAGTGATTTGATCAGATACTTGTGTGTGACTTGACTAGACTTATGTACGCGGTGATAAATCCGTCTTGTGACTTTCTCTTGTTTGTCATGTTTCGGTGTTAGCCAGTGTATATACCTACTTTGTACGAATATATGCTTTAAGGTTGGCATAAAGGTGGCGATTGGTATTGGAATTGAAATATGTTTTTGGTTGCCATTGATTTCAGAGTACGCTGTGCTTACCGCCAGACACCAGAGCCATTTTTACAGTTTTAGGAGGCGCAAGCAAACCGCTATAAAAGGTGATGGTTCCTTTGCAAAGGGAATTAATAACAAAAAAAAATAAACACTATCTACCATCATAATTTAAGACAGATTGACATACTTAATAATTAATGGTATAGATCCATTTATGTTATAAGAGCAACAATGACAAATTTTGCCAAAAAAGAGTCTGCAAAAATGATTTATGTTTTGTGAACGTAAGCGGGGGCGCAGTACACAGCGCCTAATAATATGTTTATGACAGCCCTCTCAGGTATATTGCAAATACTTTGTTGTTATTCGTTATAAAAAAATCTCTCAACACATGTAATGCTATCGCTCAAATATATCTATGTACTGACAATCAAATATTTAGTTATGCAAGTACACACATACACAAAAAAAGGTATAAGTATGTTAGACAATTCTTACGCTACCCGTCACCCGAACACGGATGTCCGATATAAAAACCGTAAATTATACTATCAAAGTATAGTGAACGTGTTATTAAAATGTTAATTCATATTCGAAGTAACATTTCTGATACATTGTTAAACGACGCACGTAGAGATGGATTTCTGAGTTATTTCTAAGTTTGTATAGATTATCTAGTGCTCACTTGATTACTTATAATTTTTTTCAAGTGACGATTTCTTTAGGCGCCCTGTGCGGTATTTTTGGCAGGAGGTAAATTTATAATTTCGCGTCATGGCATGCTAGTAAACGTGACCGGCCGTATTACGCTTGTATACGGCTTGCGTCAAACTAGCTCTGGTATCCTTTAAAGAGACTTATATAACATTAATATTCTGATATCTTGCCACAAATAATATATTTTAGACTCCATTTCTAACGCCGCCGATTGTGAAGTGAAATTACACTGGTCCCACGAAAATGACATGGCATTATCTATTCAAAACGAGAACTTAAAAATTTATAGCACACATTAAATCACTGCAGACATTAATAGCACATTATGTACATAAATAAATATATTAGTAACGTCCAAACATTATTCTCACGCATTCAAATATAATTTTATAAGCAATTTGTCAAACTTACAAAGCTAAAGTTTTTTTATACAAATGAACGTGCCTCAAAAACACATTATGTTCTTGAATTTCCATAATGTGTTTTATAGTGAAATATTGTGACTATACGTATGCAGGAATACTGACTTCTGAACTACGAATAAAAATGCAGATGTGTATACATCTATAAACTATAAATATGAATAAAAAATATGTAGAATTTTTTGACACGAGTATTTATTTTCAAAGTAAATATAATTTTTAGATACTTGGTGATCCTTTATTTTTTATCATAGGAGGCAAACGAACAGGTGGGTCACCTGATGTTAAGTGATCATCACCGTCCATAGACACTTGCAACACCAGGGGAGTCGCAAGTGCCTTGCCATCCTGTGTTGGGGGGCGAGGGGAGTGAGAAATGGGGAGGGGAAAGTGGAAGGGGAGGGGAGGTGGGTCTCCGGCGCTCTCACTGACCGAACGAAACGCAACAATGAAAGCACTGTTACTTCACGTCGGTTTTCTGTGGATCGGTTGGTACTATCCCAGACGAGCCGACCCATTCATGCTGAAACCAGAAAACAACCTACCTAAGTCACAAAGACATCATATGTTATTCATGTTTGGAAATCTAACCCGCGACCTTTCAACTAAATGGTAGTATTAATTACCATTACGTGCCACGATGATATTATCCCCTGCAGTTCTCATTATTACTAATTGATAAAGAAACTAATGACTAAGGGAAAGGGATAACTTCGGAAAATAGATAATTCTTATGAGAGATCTGTTTATAAGTGGCCAGTTCATAAAGATGCAAGATAAATGTTAAATAATGCAAGATAATTAATAATAAAACGGAAAAAAATCTGATATCTATTATCCGTCGATGCTGATTGCGTTGCAGTATTTGCATGATTTACAGGACAAAATGCAGACCCCCAAAGACGTTATTACCTTATTCTTGTAAGGTCTATAGGAGATTAGATTCAAAAATACCCTACAATATCTAAGAGGCTTCCATATGGTTTAATATCAAAAAATGATATACTAGATGATCGCATTATTAGTAGGTAGGAAGCCCTGTTAGTTAGAACAGCTCGATTCTTGGTTATGTAAGTTGCAATCACTTTTTTCACTAAGGTCGTTTGCCGTGAATACATTAATTTCAGATTCTTATTACTATTATACAGATATTGATAATCGGTAAAAGTAAGACAAACAGAGAAACCGAATTAAAAGCTTCTAAAAGGATAAATGACAAAGACTATATAATTACAAACTGAGTTACGGTGCTTTGGTAAGTAAACAACTGTTGTATGAATGGCGAGACAAATTTCGATCTAATGATAAGATTTCATACAAAAACCAATTTATTTAACACTAGGTCTATTTTTACCATAACCCTTTCTGTTAAATTGTTTTAGCGAATACTTTGTGTTGACCAAATGATTAACGAAATATTGATCCGATACCACCAGGATCGAGAGCAGAATTTTCTGAAATGCTGTTAACTTTACTAATTTCAATTCATATAGTAATATCATCAGCTGACGGTGATGGAAAGCATTAGGAGGAAACTTGAGATATGGTTTTGTAGTGCGACAATATTTTGGAAGAAATACAGTCGTCTATATCAGCCAATAAAATTTGCTAGGGTCTAGCACTGTAAAAATTTACACACGTCCATTCTTAAATTGTTATTGGTGAAATATTTGAATAATACAATATCAAAGACTATATAATAACTACTTAGTACAACAAAAGATGTGTGATAATTTCGTAACACATCCGTAATACGTACGTAATAATTTAAGTACACTGAATGCAGTTATACTTTAATCGTAAAACCATAAGCAATGGCGCAACACCACACTGCGCCGTACGTATCAATAAATTTATAATATAAACTCAAGTCCCAGCGCAGTTTATAGCTGACCGATGTTTGAAATCCAATAAATCATTAACATCCGCTACTTGTAGTCCGTTAGCTCACACATAAAACGTTTCTAGAATTTATATCAACGTGTCTATTATTTTATTCCATCCACTATCAGTGTTCAACTGTTTCGCCTTTTTTTCAATTGCCGTTGCACATGCATTGGCCAATGTCAATATATTACATTGTCATTAATTTGTCGAATTCAATTCGTTATAGTTCATATCGTCGTATGAAGTCGAATTAAAAGAAGCTAGAAGAGAAATAAGAATAGTAAAGTGGTAATAATTATATAAAAAGATATAGGAACATTTTAATGCAAATGGAATATAATTTTACGTGTAATTTCGAAGTCATTTCGCTCGTAAACAACACTGTGGCAAGCAATAAGTTAATTTGAAGCACCATGAAGGTGAACTCTTCGAATCAAGTTCTTGGTTAAAAGCTTTAATTATAAGTAAAGTGTAGAAATATCAGTGACATCGTTAAAACATTAGCTTAAGACGTAGTTTTACTAGGTTATGTTTTGGCTAAGTCTTTCAATACTGACAAATATTCTGAAATATTTCCTACTTAAATCATAATTACTATTTACTTCACATAAATTATCGGATGAGATAGCCATATTTGTTCATTTTTACTTATTTAGTTGTGTAAGGTTAGCAGTAGTTTCAAACGTAGTTTCGTAAATATAGCTTAAATTCTATTAAATATTTACTTCAATTCTATCAGATATATGTAATTTTTTTTAAGTTATAAGTTTACGTGATTTAAATTCAACCCAGTTCCCGATATAAATATATTTTGGCACTTATCCAACATTTTTTGGAATATGTTTTTAATTTCTCTTCAAAAATGGAGCTAAATGCTTGTTAATACAATTTTGCTTTTATAGTCCTTGGCATTTATACTAAAATCTAAAATTGTATTACACAGTTGAATAACACAATATTAATTTTTAAATTGGTTTTCCGTATAACATTTATCAGCGCAAGCACATCTATGCAGATAGAAAATCCAATCGGAATTTACAAACCCTTGTCGCGGACTATAACGTTGTCGGGGGTTTGGTTGAATTAAATAATCAAACTATTAAAAACATTCCAAAACCAACTTTAGATCGTAGGAATAGGGATGACAACACTATCAAAGATGCAAGCGGACATGTGAATGCGTTTCGCGATCACCCGCTGTGCTCACTCGGTGAAATCACAACAAATCATTTACGAGAACCACCTCCAGTAATGATGGCCGCATCGCATATAAATTGGATTTTACTGTTGTTTGTTTATGCATTAATCTGCGTTTGTAATAAAACAAAGAAGTAATACAGTTAATTACTGTTGAGATTAATGTGGCAGTAAAATTAAACAAGTGATGTTTTTAAAACTTTTTATTAAACGATTATTTTAATCATGATTCTTTTTAATTGTGTAGGATGTCTCTAATTTATCTACAACCTTGGGAAATACTGCAACTTAAATTGCATTTAATAGACTTCCTTATATCGCAGAGTCCCGAGTCTAAGACTCAAGTATAGTGAACGGACAGTGAACTGTAACTAGCGATAGTTATTCCCATACTCTTCACTCAAAGATAAAATCGCTGACACGATATTTTTTCACTCTTACATAGATTTTAGTCATATGTTTAAACCGAACAATTTAATGCAATAAGTTACATAATTGAGTTTTATTACCATTACAAATAATTGTATTAAATAATTAAAAGTAATTAAATAATTATTATAATATAATAATATATAGATCCACAGTTATGTTTTAAATACGACTTTTGACGTAAAAAGTCTTTACAGATTCACTGGGCTTAATATATGTGAAAGTAAGTCTCTTTGTTAGCCTATTAAAGATAAACCTTCTATTCGATCGTTGTACAATTTAGTAAGGAACCCCCAAATTCGGAGAAAAACCTAGGCTACGTTTTATCCAGAATTTACTAAAAACATGCAGGCAAAGACGCCGAAAATAGTCAATAGTATATACGGTCAAAAATGTTGTGTATAGTTTGTGGAAACATAAACAGATATAACCTATTTATGCAAATTATGTTTAAAGGAAACATTTATATGAGAATAATATTCGATTTTAAAAATATTACATACAATACATAAATATTACATCGGTATCTCTATTTTGCCCTCAATTTTGACACTCCATTCACATACAGATTGGATAGTGGGTTACGCTATATGCCTGACCTAAATCTTGATATTATACGAAAATGAATAAATAAAGAACAAATTTACACTTTCAAATAATATATAACTTTGCTATTTACTAAAAACTAGCTCCTGCCCGCGACTTCGCCCTCGTGGAATAGTTACTTTGGGCTAACGCTAATACGGAAGCTCTCAAAAGGAAAAAAAACGATTGTGAAATATTTTTCATTGGTGTGTGATTAGTGATAACCTATATATATAGACATCCTCGATAAATGAGCTATTTAACACTGAAAGAAATTTTCAAATTGAACCAGTACTTCCTGACATTAATGCGTTCAACCAAACAAACCCTCTAACTTTATAATATTAGTATAGATAAATTGCAAATCTCAGACCATGCATATAGTAATAACATTTTAACGAAAAAAGGGAAACAAAACTGTGATTTATTCCTTTCATTTAGGGTATTCATTTCTAATAACAAAATTAATTCATACTTTGCCTACAGTAAGTAAATAGTATTTGATGATCTCACAAAAAGTTATGTAAGATATCAAATACAAACCAAATTTTAAACAATTAAATTATGAAAAACAATAAATAATGTAGAAATGAATATGCTTTTTATTGTTATAACAAATAGCTTAAATAAAAGTCTACAAATTCACTTGAATTTAATGGATGCAGAATTTAAAAAAAAACACGTTAATTCTATGATTATAGAATGTGCCAATAGTTTTATAGCAACACATTTTCATATATTTAAATATATATATATATATTGTAGCACGGTAAAATGACTGCACTATGCCTGATGGTAAGCACAGTACAATCCAAAAACAATGGCGACCACCGAGTGACACAGTATCCATCGCCGGTCGCCACTGTCATGCCGGCCTGCAACTGTCATGCCCTGTCATGCCGGCCTGCATGTCATTCCACTGGACTGAGTTTTTGGGATGTTTTTTTCGTAGAAACTCATTGAAAAGTTCGAAATTTAATACAAATAATCAATCACTCTAATTTGAACTCATCACTCTAACTAATGAATATAAATTTGTGTAATATACCACCATATTAAAATTTCCGTGTAAGTAGTACCGAAATTCTTAACGCGTTCAACACACTGTGAAGTCGACTCGAACAAAAGATGAAAAGGCGCTATAAAATTCCACAGTTTCCCCTTTGTACGTGGCAATTAGGCTAATGAAGTGGTTCCAGTGGGTGCCGCGTGAATGAATGGGACCTACCGACGCTCCTCGCATTCACCTTTCATGTGTTGTTCACTGATGGTCCGTATTTCATATCTTCTTATTTCAAAGAGATTCTCGTTCAGATATTAAATTTCAATGCTATTTATTTAACGTTTCAGCGTAATTTTGTTAATATGTTAAAGAAATTTGTACGTTTTTGGAATTTTGATTTAAAAGAAACCTTTGATCAGATTATTCAAGTGGAAAATAATTTAAAGTTCACGGACTGCTCACTAATCTGAGAAAAACGCATTTACTTATCTTAACGAGGATTACATGGAAACGGAAGTGTGTATGAGGTTAAAAAATCATTGAAATATTAAAGAAGGTTAAATAAACTGATTGAATATTCAGTCTCTATAGAAACTATATTCCAAATATTTGTGTTAGAATTTTTTTTTTCTCATACTGACTGCGCTATTGACCCGGTAGGGTCTTCACAGC